>CAUYQG010021958.1:0-18187 GCA_963574415.1 Tarsius wallacei
TATTTGCCAACTCCCATGTCTGACAAAGGCCTAACATCAAGGATCTACAAGGAACTCAAACGTGCTGAAAAGAAAAAAACAAACAGCCCCATTACAAAGTGGGCAAAAGATATGAATAGACACTTCTCAAAAGAAGACATATGAGCAGCCAACAGACACATGAAAAATGTCCAGCCTCACTAATCATCAAGGAGATGCAAATTAAAACTACACTGATATACTACCTAACTCTAATCAGAATGGCCATCATCAATAACAAAAAATAACAGATGCTGGAAAAGATATGGTGAAAAGGGAACGCTTCTATACTGTTGGTGGGAATGTAAACTAGTATAACCTCTGTGGAAATCAGTGTGGCGATTCCTAAAACTCCTAAAAACTGACCTTCCATATGATCCCACAACCCCCCAAGTGGGACTATACCTGGAAGAAATCAGGTCACTCTATAAAAAAGATACCGGCACACGTATGTTTATCGCAGCATTGTTCACAATAGCAAGAACATGGAACCAACCGTGCTGCCCATCAAAAGAAGACTGGATTTAAAAAATGTGGTACATATACACAATGAAATATCATGCAGCCATAAAGAAGAAAAATATCATGAACTTTGCAGCAACGTGGATGAAATTAGAGCTTATAGTACTGACTGATCTCTCACAGAAACAAAGAGATGAGTATCACATGTTCTCACTCATAAGTGGACCTTGAACAACTACCATATTATTGTAGGAAAGGGACTGAAAGTAGCGGGAAACTGTGGGGCGTGGGGTGGGGGGAGAGCGGGGATTACCGGTAGTTGATAGCCACCGGGGGGGGGCATACCTCATAATAAGGGTACTTGCACAATGAACATTTGTGTACTTAACGCTGAATTATACTCCACAATCTCAAAATAAAAATTAAACAAAAAAGACATTGCTCTAAAACATTTCAAGCAAAAGCTGATATAATTAAAGGGAAAATTACAGCAATACTCACTGGAGACTTAATATCTCATTTTTAAAAATGAATAGAAAAACTAGCCGGGTTCGGTGGCTCAGCCTGTAATCCCGCGCCTTTGGGAGGCTGAGGTGAGTGGATTGCCTGACCCCGCGGGTTCGAGACCCGCCTGGGCAAGTGAGACCTCATCTCTACAATAAATCAAAAAATTAGCTGGGCGTGGTAGCACGCGCCTGTAATTCCAGCTACTTGGAAGGCTGAGGTGGAAGGATCGCCGGAGCCCAGCAGGTCAAGGCTGTGGTGGCTGGGAGCGGCCACTGCACTCCAGTCTAGGCGACAGAATGAGACTCCAACTCAAAAAAAAAAAAAAAAAGAAAAAGAAAAACTAAGCAGAAGATGATTCTGAAAGTAGAAGATGTTACATTAAAAAACCAGATAGGCCAGAATCAGTAGCTCAGCCTGTAATCTCAGCACATTCGGAGGCCAAGGTGAATGGATTGCCTGAGCCTGTGGATTCCAGACCAGCCTGGGCAACCTGGCGAGAACTCGCTTCTACAATAAATAAAAACAAAAAACAAATCAGTTGGGCGTGGTAGCACACACCTGTAGTTCCAGCTACTTGGAAGGCTGGGGTGGAAGGATCACCAGGATCCAGTAGGTTGATGCTCTGGTGACTGTGTGTGCCACTGCACTCCAGCCTGGGAGACAGAGTGAGACTCCAATTAAAAAAAAAAAAAAAAAAAACTACATAGACTTAACAGACATCAATAAAACAATCCATTCAACCACAATTAAATACACATTATTCTAAATTGTACATAAAATATTCAGAAAAATAAACCAGACCATATGTTAGACCATATAATAAATGTCAATAAATTTTAAAAGAGTTAGACCATACAAAGTATAATGGAATTAAATTAGAAAACTATACTGGAAAGATATTTGAGCATTTCATAAATAGGTAAAAAATAAATAAATAATAGATCCCCAAATTATTAATAGGTCTAGAGAAAAGGAGTCACAAGTGAAATTACAAAACACATTGGGATGAATAAAAGCACAAAATATTAAAACTTCCTGGATTTAGTGTAAAGTAGGGCTTAGAAATGTTTAACTGTAATTACCTATATTAAAAGAAAAGATCTCAAATCAACATAACTTTCTACCTAAAAAAATGTAATAACAGAAGAAAATAAATAATAAATATTAGAGAAGAAATAAATAACATACCAATAGAAAAACCTAACATAATAAAAATTGTTTATTTGAAAAAAGCCAAACAAAACTAATAAACATTTGGGTAAGATAATAAAAACAAGAAGAGGTAAGACTCAAATTATTAAACTCAGAAAGGAAAGAGGCATATCACTATCTTCCTTACAGAAATAAAATGATTAAAGGCAGTACTAGGTACCAAACTAGTAAGTACAATAAGGTTCTACAGTTGTCTGCCAACAAATAGCATAGCCTAGAAAATAATAGAAAACTTTTAAGGAACACACAAACAACTTAAATTGATTTAAGATGAGCTTTAAAATTAAAATAGACATACAAGTAGAGAGATTCAATTAGTTATCAAGAAACAAAGGACAGCCAATATCCAGATCACTTTGCTAATGTATTACAAAATTATAAAGAGAAATTAACACCAAACCTTCAGAAGCTCTTCTAAAAAACAGGATTTAAAATAGATTCCTCAAATCATTCAATGAGCCCAATATTAACCTCATAACAAATACCAGATAAAGGTATCAAACGAAAAGATCAGACTAATACTCCTTATGAATATAGACACAAAATTACCAACAAACTGAATCCAGCAACACATTAAATTAAAAAAAATCCATTACCAAGTCAGATTTATCTCAGTAAAGCACAAGTGCTTTAAAATACAAAATTAATCAATGTATACACATTATTTGAAAGATCAAAACCACAGAATTATTTCAACACATGTGGCAAAAGCATTTGACAAAATCCAACATCCTTTCATTTTAACAACATTCAATAGAGTAAGAACAGAAGCCAACTTTCTCAAACTATCTGGTAACAGTGTCTACAAACTATCTTTATTTAACATCATACTTAAACATGCAAAACTGAAAGCTTTTACCTATGATCAGGACTGATAAGATAAAAATGTGTACTCTCACTGCCTTTATGCAACATTAAAATAGGGGTCTTTTCTTTAGCATTTAGGCAAGAATAAGAAATAGAAATTACCCAGATTGGAAATGAAGAAGTAAAACTCTATTTACAGATGGTGTGTTCTTGTATATTTTTTAAAAATCTGAGATATCCATTAAAAAATACTAGAGAGCTAATAAATGACTTCAACAAAGCTGATGGATATAAGATTAGTTGACAAAAAACAACTGTTATTTTTATACACCAGCAATGAACAATCTGAAATGAAATTAATAAAACCATTCCACTTATAATAGTGTCAACAAGAATAAAATAGAAATTAACAAAAGAAGTACAAAACTTGTACATTTAAAACTATAAACCATGGCAAAATAAATTAAAGAAGTCCTAAATAAATATAATGACATTCTATATTTATGAAACAAAGGTGATTATTGTGAGGCAATATTCCTCAAATCGATCTACCAATTCAGCACAATTCCTATCAAAGTACCAGATGCCTGTCTTGCACAAACTGAGCTGATCTTAAAATTCATATAAAAATATGAGTGGCACAGAACAGCAAATATTCTTTGAAGAAATAACAGTTTAAGGATGCACAATTCCTGATTTTAAACCTTACTATTAACTTACATTAATCAAGACATGCAGACAAATAGATTAGTGATAGACAAATTGATCAATGAGATACAATTAAGAATACAGAAATAAACTCTTATATTATTGCCAACTGATTTGAGACACCATTATCAAGACAATTTAATGGAAAACGTAATAGCCATTTCAACAAATGATACCAGGATGATTGGACACATTCCTCACACTATACACAAAGATTAACTTAAAATGGCTAATATATCTAAATATTTTAACTAAACAGATAAAACTCTTAGAATATGACATAGAAGTAAATGTTAGCAAATTTGGGTCAGCAATAATTATTTTAAATCTTATACCAAAAACACAATTTAACAAATAAATTTTATTAAAATAAAAAATACATAATTCATAGAATATTATCAGTAAAATTAAAAGAGAATTCAGTGTGAGAGAAAATATTTGCAATCATATATCTGATAAGGGTATTGTATGTAGAATATACAAAGAATTCATAGAACTAAAAAATAAATAATTCACCTGGTTAAATGGGCAAAGGATTTGAATAGACATTTCTTCATATAAAATATACAAAGGACCAATAAGCATGTGAAAAGATGATTAACATCATTAGTCATTAGGGAAATGCTAATTAAAACCACAGTATAGTACTACTTTACACCTATGAGAATGGCAAAAATGAAAGTGCCAGACAATAATAAGTGTTGACAAGGATGTGAAAATATTTGAATACTCAAAAATTACTGGTGGGAATGTAAAGATGGAAAGCCATTTTTGAAGACAAATTGAGAGTCCCTCAAAAAATTAAACATAAAGTAACAGTATGACTTACCAATTTCATTCCTAGGTAAAAACTCAAGAGAGTTGAAAACATATTTCCACTCAAAAATGGATCCTCAAATGTCTATAACTGCATTGTTTTTAATAGTCTAAAAGTAGAAACCACTCAAATGTCCACCAGCTAATGAAAGCATAAACAAAAGCATTGTATTCATACAATAAAATATTATTTGGATATAATCAGGAACCCTGTACTGATATATGCTACAACATAGATTCACCTTAAAAAATAACATCTCAAGGGAAATAAACCATTCACATAAGATCTCATATTCTATGATCCCCATTTATATGAAGTATTCAGAATAGTTAAGCTGTGAAGACAGGGGAAATTTGTAGTTTTCAGAGGCTGAAAGGTGAAATGGAGAGTGAGGTTCCTTTCTTTTGGGGTGATGGAAATGTTCTAAATGTTGATGATTGTACAATGCTGTGTATATTCAAAAAAGCACTGAATTTTACACCTTAAAATGAAGTTTATATCATGTTAATTATATCTTAAATCTGTTATTAAAAATATATATAAGCTGGGCTTGGTGGCTCAGCCTGTAATCCCGCGCTTTGGGAGGCTGAGGTGAGTGGATTGCCTGAGCCTGCAGGTTCGAGACCCGCCTGGACAACTTGGGGAGACCTCATCTCTACAATAAATCAAAAACCAGCTGGGCGTGGTAGCACACACCTGTAGTTCCAGCTCCTTGGAAGGCTGAGACGGAAGGATCGCCGGAGCCCAGCAGGTCGAGGCTGCGGTGGCCGGGAGCAGGCACTGCACTGGGTGACAGAGTGAGACTCCAATTCAAAAATATATATATATATTTGGAAAAAATAAGTCTATAAGAATATTTTTATAATTTAAAATATTGAAATTTGTAATGAAGTACAGAGACAGTCTTAGTGTTCCCTGAAAAATAACATATTGACTCTAGAATTCAAGGCAGAAATACTGGAAAACATATAGAAACATGTCTTTTAGAGCATAGAAAGATACAATAGAGAAAAAACTGGTTTATTCTTTCAGAAAAATCATAAAAATGACTCACAAAATTTTATATCTAGTTCCTTTGGGTACTTTGTTGCCCCCAAGGATATTGACTCTCCTATACTTCCTGGCTACAGTTATATATGGCCAAGCAGGCAACCATGAAGAAAGTGGAAAGACATACGAGACCACATTATGACTGTCGTGGATCACTTCCACTATTAAAAAGTTAAAATTTTTATTTTATGATTGCAGCTGTATAAAAATAAGTATAGTAATAGTGTACATTTAAACATTCTCACTGACCTAAAAGGAAATTTTCATCTACTTCCAATTTTAAAAGGCATGAAAAGTTTTATGGACCCCTAAATGTAGGGTGGGCCCTAAGCACTGTGCCTAATGGATAAGTCATTCCTGACAACATGAGGTCAGCACATAGAGTGGGAAGTTCAGCACAGGTTGTGTCTACACTTGCACAGAACTATCAAATGAAGGGATGTAACATGAGGGCCTTATAGGTGTCTGCTGTAGTCAGTCACATGAATAAATATTTTTACTAAATCCAATATCATATTCTGATGACATCTTTCATAAAAAGTACTTCTACAATACTTGGTTACTACTCTAAATCACCAACTATATTTTATAACTGGAATGATATGTAATGCTATATGGTTATATTATGAGACAAAATGATGCCTGATATTATTTTTTTGACAACATGGTTTATCTACTAGTCCTTGAAAACTGCATAGAAAGTAATTTTTTATCTAGCTGCATGAATCAATGCAATAAAAGAGAGAGCTGTAATAATGCTGATGTTGGAAGATAAGATAACACCTAACTTGTAGGCTCTTTTCATATTGTATTAAGAAAGAAGTACAATGTACACAGTGGTCATGGTTTGACCCAGGGTATAATCGAATCTGTGAAATAGTGAAGTGCTTTGTAATAGAGTTTTACTGTAATTGCTTTGTCAGGTTATCAGTCTTGTAGCTCTGCCCTAAATAGAAAGTTTGTCCTGGTGCTTGCAGGTATACAGTGAATTTTGAAAGGATGAGTGTAGGTCAGTTAAGGTGGCATTGACCCAAAAGAGGCTGGAACACTGAGCAGATCAAGGAAGAATACTTCTGATTACAGACAAGTGCAGGCAGAATAAGAAATTATCGGGTGTATGATGATGATGGGGTGTGGATGGAGGTTAAAAGGAAAAAAGTAATTTCATAAAAAGTTTATTCTGTACTGGGAGTTTTGAACTTAATAAAATGAACTAAAAATGCTTTTGTTAAATTTCCACCAGTTGCTATAAAGTCTTAAGAAGCTTTTGAGAGTAAGGGAGGTAACTCCCAGAAAGTATTTATAGATTTGGAGAGAGAATAAGGTTAAGTTTCCTTGGAGACATAGTTCTTTCAGGTCAGATCTAACTTGATCTGAAGTAACTTGAATAATATAATTTAACCGAATGTTGTCTGTTTCTTTTTTTCTAATTCAACCAAAAACATTAGAGGTTCACAAATTTTAGAAGATAAAATAACTTTTGAGAATAATGAGCTCTGTCTTTACAATTTAAACATCATGTCCACTGTGACATGTATTATACGAAGTTAATTGCATGATGGATATAACTTACATTCTAAGATAATTAGTTAAATATATAATTTAACCTACCTTAGAAATTAAAGATACAAGCTTTTAAAATTTTGTAGGTATTCCCACTTAGAATTATTAAAATGCCTATAAATGAATATCATTAATTGCTCCTTCACCATGGAAACATGAAAAGAATCACATTTTTTTACAAATAAACTAGAAAATTATAAAATTATTTTGTGTTTTATATCAAAACCTTTATTTAATTGCTTTTCACATTTGTGAAATGTGTTTTTAAGTACTCTACTACTAGGTCTAAAGTGGTTACAGTAATTTTGTTAAATTTGATAAATAAAATTGTTAGAAAAGATGGTTTAGGGGCTTAACCAATATTTTTTAGTTTCTAGCTAGAGATTGATTCTAGTGGGAATACACTAGGAATATGCATTCTAACAATCACTCCAGTCTCTCAATCCAGGATTGGGGAAGAACAATATTGTATTCAACTATGGTTTAGGCAACATAGATAATGTCTACTTGTGCTTAGCAATATATTCAACTCCTGGAGTTTTTCCTATAGCTCTAGATCCAGCCAAAATTCTAGAAATCACATTTTTCATACTCATTTCTGAGTTCTAATTTAGCTTCTGCCAAAGAGAGACACTTTCACAAGATATTGGAAATAGAGAACTAGAACTTATTTTTGTTCCACTAACAATAGGCAAGCATGCTGACGTTAGCTAAAAGCAAGCCTATGCTGTATTCCAGATATTCTTCTATGAATTTATTAATTAGGTCTGCAAGTAGCTGGAATTAGTAGTGCTAGGTCCTATAATTTCCCAAAATTAAAAATTTTCTAATACTGTCATGCATCTTCTCTGATAAGTGTTCCCTAGTTCTTCCAAGGGTATTAAAAGCACCTAATTAAACTCCTTCCTGCCTGAAATGTTTTCTTGGCAAGATATAGCCTATGAATAAAATACAGGTTAACCATATGCCTAAATCCTTGCTACTCTTAACCTCTACCTGCATGTCTGCACAATCTTTCATTTCAAATCCCCTACATTTATTTATGAGCTTCAGCATGAAAGTTAATATACTGTATTCCAAAGGACATATTAAGACATTTTCCTGAGTATCATTTGACTAAAATGTGTTGACCAATGACACCTCACTTGCCTATATATAGCCTATCCACTCAGCCCCTGATGTGTTTAGAATCTGTATTGTGAGGCATAGGAACTATTCTTGTCACTGTATCAGAGCATACACTCTAAAGCCAGGGAAGGAGTGAGAATCTATATACCTGGTTTTCTGAATTGGAATACAGAGGAAATATTTCCTTAGTCAAAATGTTACAAATGATGGTGAAATAAAGTGTAATCAGGACCATTGCTATTTCTGTCACACTATAGATAAAACAGAGATATCTGAGTGCATTGGAGAACACATATATCTTTTTGATGCAGTCGATTTGGGAGGCCCACACTTTATAAACTGATAGTTCTCTAACATCACCACCCAAATTTGTATTATAAATAAAGATGCCTTGTGCCTACCTGCTGAATATTATTGGATTGGGTTTAGGAATATGCATTTTTATAAAAATCAGAAATAATTCTGAATATCTTTCCAGAAAGATACTTTCAGAGACATTGCTTTAAACCATTGATGAAGTGAACACATTTTATTTTTTTAATTTACTCATTCATTTACTTCATTAATTTTTATGTTATTTTTATTTTTTATATTTGATTCTAAAGATGTGTGGTATAATTCAGGATTAGGTATACAAGTGGACATCATACAGGTAAAGATTTTTTCTTCAAAAGTCTAAATTTGTCTTAACTAAAGAAAGAGCTTTGGAAAGAACACTTTGCTAGAAAGCACTGATTTTGCCCTTTAGTGAATCCAGATTTAACCTAGTGAGCAGAAAGATAGAATATTGTAGACCATGGATATTCCCACTTAATGACCCAGATTAGTTATCCTATAAGGGGTACATTTTACTCTAAATTAGTCAACAGGTGTTATACCATGATGATGATGGTTTTCAATGCATTACAGTCCTTATATCCAAATTCCTTTGCAATGTGCTCTCTACTCTTGTGATCAAGAGTCTATTTTACCACCTTCTTCAATGCGGGCTTCCTCTGTGGCTTGCTTTGATCAATAGAATGTCACCATACTAGAAGTGAGAAAGCAGAAGAGGTTAAGCACCTTGCCCAAAGTTGCATGGCTAGTAAGTGTGAAAGCCAACATTTAAGCCTAGGCAGTCTAATTTCACAGTTCTTGCACTTGATAATTAGATTATATTGATTTTAATAAATTAAATAATCATAGAAAGCACTCAAAACTAGGTGATAAAATTTCCAATAAGAAAGGTTTAGTTAAGGAAAAACAACTAATTCCAAGTTGTTAAAATATTACCACCACCATCTGGTGAGGATGAGATCTTCAAAGACTTTTGTGACTGGTTTGCTTTTATTCTCTACAGTAAGAAATTGTGAATTCTGTAAGTGGAATAAAATAATGGCAATCAAATTGACAAAATAAAAGTAAGCACATGACAACCAAACGTCTGGAACAGAATTAGTTGTCATCTAACTACCACTGAGAAAAAAACTAGGGGAAATGTAATCTGTGAAACTTGAAGCAAGGGAGAACGAGGAAGGATAATGTAATAACTATAAAATTTGAGAGTCAGTGAATACAATAAAGCAGATTTTCTACCAGTGAAAATGTGTTCAGAAGAGAAGTACGAGAAATAGAGTTTCATTCAAAATAATTATCAGAGAATTTTACACAGAGAACGATTCTTAAAGTGAATTTTTTTAAAGGCACATTATTATAAGAATCATCGCTCATTGTCTTTTTAAACTCTACTGGTTATATGCATGATGACACTAAGAAGAATGTAGAATAAGATCTCTGTTATAGAATCCTTGCGATAACTAGCACAAATAAAAATGCTGGGGAAAAATAAAACAATGCTTTATAATATACTACTATCTCTTTGTGTATTAAGACATTTTCCCGAGTATCATTTGACTAAAATGTGTTGACCAATAACACCTCACTTGCCTATATATAGCCTATGCAAGGGTTAACATAAAATACATGCTATTTGGTCCCTGTTTGTATTGGTGTACAATTTACAATGGGAAGGAAAGTCAGACTTTCAAGTGTTATCATAAATATTTCAAGTGATTCAGAGCATCATTAAGATACATTCCTTAAAGATTAATTACAATTGATATCGTTGGACTTTCTAGATTTATTTTTTTCCCAGAAATAATATATGGTTTATAAACTCAGCAAACATCTTTGCTTGTTTTTTTAACTAGGTACAAAATTAAGAATGGAAACAAAGAATACTCTCTAATCTATTTTTGACATATTTATCTTTCAATTCTTCCATTGTTAAATGCAAAACTTGTAGCAAAAAAGAAAATTAACCAAAAAAATGGGAAACACTGATTTCTTATTGACTAGCAGTCATCTGAGCAGCTAAGGCTGAAGAAGACCTTAAGTTCTCAAGTCCTTTGCTTTTTCAAGAGTGTCGTATTCTGTTGCTGAATGGCAACAACAATTAATATGACATGATTTAGATGAAAAAAGAAAAAACAAAGGAAATGGAGCAAAGGTCAGGTGCTAGAGGCAATTTCTCATGAACAGGTGTGTTCAATTCAATTACCAGTGAAAAATTAATGAAGTGAAAACATACTGCTAAATTATACTCAGATCATTTCAGAATGTCCCCCAAACAACACCTAGAATCCCTGTTGGTTATCTTCAACTGTTCAGAAAATCTTTCTCTTCCTCCCTACCAAGTCAGTGCTATACCACAATATTTTAAAGGGTCTTAAGATATACAAAAATTTTATGGCTCATATTCCCAAATTTGACCTGGACATGCTCCAGAACATTTCTCAAATGTTCCCGCACTCCTCCCTCTATCAAAAAACACACAAACAAACGATGACAAGAAAACTACAAAGCCATTCCTATATAACATCTGACATTCTGAAAGTTACCTGTGTATATAGTCCTGAAACATCCTCAAATTCGCAAGCAGAAAATGTTTGCCTCTAAATTTAACCCGTGATTCTTAAGCATACTTTGTGCCCTGGATCACTTGGGTAGTCTTGTGAAACCTTTGCACTTTTGTTCAATTTAAATTAAAACTCACACACACACAATTATATTTCAATGTAGAGGTAAAGTATTTTTTAAAATATATGTTTCTTTATGAGTGCTTAAGATAATAAGGTTCAGAGTATGCCTAATAACTACACTAATTTTGATGTGCTAATGAGCTAGAACTATATTTCAAAATATTTACAATAAATGTTTTTAATGTATAGGATCTGTGATTTCTATTGGTGACAAAGTCCCATGTACTGCTGATACTACTTTGTTCTTCTATACATATGTTATGTTTATATAATTAAATGTATATTTTTTTCTCTTTTATAATGAATGGACTTCAGTATATAAATCTCAAAGCTTCCAAAGATTCTTGGAAGTCCACCTACCTCAAATTAAGAAACTGTGCCCTTAAGGGAAACAAACTATCACATTAAAGAGATACTTTTCATATTTATGTTTTGAACCACTTAACAGCAAATTGAACATTACCTGGTATTACTGTGAAAGTTAATATCCAAATACTTTCACAAGCTAACTCATTTTTAGAAATATTAATGTCATATTCTATTTATGAAATCTTTGAAAAAGTCTGGAAAGGGAGGTTATCACTGTTGGGTTCCTGCTCTCACTTTGTTTGGAAAATGGCCTAATATACATTGTTTTATGTGCTCAAGGTATGATTTTAATAGCAGTAATGTGTCTGTTCATGTTTACTTCCTCTCTCTCAAGCCACATGTATAGAATTTGATTGGCATCCTGTTATCACAAACAAGAAGGAGATTAGTAGTTCTTATGACCTACAGCCTACACCTATTATGTAGAAACATTGCTATTGACACTCTGGTAATTTGCTCCTCTCTCTGCATCCTAAAAGTGTCTTTGTAGAAAAAAAAATACTATCTAAAATATTTAAACTTGTGAAGTAGAGATGATATAAAATGTAGTTCACTGTAGGTAAGCACCTGCCAGGAATATAATAACAATAGAAATCTGTGCCTACATGAGTACACCCAATGTATTATGTTATTCATGTAGCAATTTATTATTGTGGAGTGCTAAACAGAAACTTGTTAATGAAAAATACCAATAAGAAGCCATTAGGTAAGATTATTTTAGAGAATGCTGACAGTATCAGGAACAAAATGTGAGCAGACAAGAAATGAATGAATGAATTTATTCTTTAAGGGAGTTCTTCAGCCATTCCTTGCATGCTCACTTGATTATTAAAAACAAAACAAATGATTTTAACATTGCTAAAGTGAGATGTCCATAACCAATTTGCCCTCAGTTTAAGCCTTTTACAAAAATACTTCAGCATTCCTCATAGAGAAATATAAAGGTGTAATCTGGAGAAGTACTTGCCATTTTATTCCTCTTCTGCCTCCTTCATCACTATGTTTTAAGTGACAGATGTAAATAAAAAACATATTTTTCTACAGATGTTTAAAATTTATCCCATCTTACATTACATGAATACTTGCCAATAGCCTCACAATTAAATTTTTTTAATCTTAAAAAAACTAAAGTAGTTGTATGACATACTCTTCCTTAGTTACCAGTCTCAGGAAAGAGTTTAACTGTTCTTTTAGATGCTTCTGCATTTGTAGCTAATATAGAGTTGCTGACATTTCTTGATGTTTAATTAGTAAATACAATATTTCTAAAATTGGAGGATGAAGATTTAGTTCTCTCATACACAGTTTCTACCCAGACTTCACTTTCCTTCCTTATACCATTCCAATATAGAAGCAGCTGAATTACAAGACTTGTTATTTGGGCTACATACTATTGTAACTTGTCACAATTGAGGATTTAATGTTCAATTAATAAATTTCAATGGCTGTACAACTTTTGATGTTACTAGAACAACTGAGTTTTGGGGAGAGGTGGTTTGCTTTATTCTATTTTTTCATTGCCAACAGAAACATAAATTTCTTCCTATGTTGAGATGCATGCATATTAATTGGTTGAAGACATTTTTTTTTTTTCCTGATTCCAATGTTCAAATCTAGTTGGTAGTTCTTTAGGTGGGCTGCTTAGCTGTCATCCTGGGTTTCTCCTTGTATTTATTAAGATTATATCACCTTCACCTATAAGGTGCTTTTTATCTTCTGTTCCCTGAGTCTCCGTTATCCTATTTTTTGGTTTAGTCATCATTATGTGGAGCTTATTCTCTAGTAGTTTCTGGAGAAATGGTGAACTCAAGTGAATTTAAAAGATACTTCATGTCTGAAAAATATCATTATTCTCTCGCTTATATTCATATTTTGGCTGAGTATAGGATTTTATATGCAACATTTGGAGTCAGAAACTTTAAAAATGAGACACTGGGACTAATGTTGAGAAATAATTCTAATTATTTGTGTAACCTATTTTTCTTTCTCAATAATTTTAAGAATATCTCCACTCCTCTGAAATTTCATGATGAATCAAATCATATGATTTTTTTTCATTACTTATGCTGATTATTTATTTAATGAGAACTTTAATTCTGAAAGTTTGTTTCTGGTTTTATTTTTGAATAAATTTTTCTCCTTTTCTTCTTTTTTTTAATAATTACCTTTATATGACTTCCTCAACAGACTCCAATGTCATATTCTTTTGTGTTTTGTTCTATTATTTGATGGTTCTCTGATCCTTCTGATAATTTTGACCAATTTCATATATCATAATTTCAAAGAAATTTTTATTGTACATACTATTGGGATATTTATATTTTTCTTATTTTAAGAAATCTAAATGATCTATTATTTGTGCCTTTTTCTTACTATTTACCATCTTAATTAAAGCCCATGTAATTTTTTATGAAGTCTTGTTATAAAAAGTACTCAAATTTAATGCTTGACCCATGCATATTTTGCACATGACCGACATCAAAACCATAGATTTTTTTTCCATTAATAAAATTTGAATCATCATATAGAAAAGCTACTTTTAAAAAAGCCATTTATTATTTAATTATATGGTCATTGTATCATTTTACAAATTGGATCTGGAGACCATAGAATAACTACAATCTGCATGATCAATGTTATTTTCTTCTCTCCTAATCCTAATATTTAGCCCAGTAAATTCAGCATACACACACACACAAACCCCAGATACACAATCAGATAACACATGTGTAAATGTACATGCCATATCATTTTTTTCTGGCTAAACACAAATATCTTTAATTATCTACTTTAAACATTAACATGGGAGAAAGAAGCACTTATGGAATAGTAGAGTCAATGTTTATCAAAATGTTGAATGTTACTTGACTATTAAAAAGAAATGAAGTGTTAATATACAACATAGCATAAATGACCCTTGAGAACATTCTTCTAAATGAAAGACATAGATTACAAAAACCTACATATTTTAGGATTACTTTTTTTAGAAATGTGCAGAATAGTCAAATCTATAGATAGTCAATTAGTGAGTAGCTGATGAGGGCTATAAGGTAAAGAGGAGATGGGAATGGCTGTTGTTGAGTACAGTGTTCATTATGATTTGATAAAAAATTCCAAAATTGGATTATAACAATTATTGTACAACTCTGAATATTCTTAAAAACATTGAATTGTAGGTTTTAAATGGGTGAATATTCTAGAATATAAATTATTTGTCAATAAAGGCTTTTAAAAATATGCATTTATTCTAGAATATGAAAAAATTACAAAGTAGAATAAAAAACATATATACTCTCTTACACAAATGTAGCACTATTAGCATATTTAATTGCGTATTTCCTTTTATTCATATGTATTGTGATCATATTAATGTTGTATTCCAATTTACACTATAGATTATATCATATTTTCCACCTGAGGATTGTTTCTTAATATAATGCATTAGTTTCACATTCCATAGGTCACACATTTTGCAATTTGCCTACTCAATTCAACATTGATGGATATTTAGTGCTTGGCTCTTCATGCTTAATACAGAAATTTCTCTAGAACTTTAGGTCTCTAAGAGATTTGTAGTTAGGGATTTTTGCATATTCACTATGTAAATTCAAGGATTATCTGACACTGAAGTTGATTTCGAATGATAGAAATTCTGCTGACTATTTTTCTTGGTCAATTCCTCCATTTTTTGAAAGTCCATCATTTTATAGCTATTTCTATAGGAAAATATATTCCCATTCTCTACTTCACAAGTGTCAATCAAGATTACACAAATTTATTCTGTCACATATATGTTATTCTTAGTTCTCTGGGTAAGCTTTCTTTTTAGTTAAAAAAATAAAGATTATATATATTTTTTTGCATAAGGAAAACTTTTACTGATATTTTTAATACAGTTCAATAAAGATAAATCCACAAAGACCTTATTCTTAATGATGACAAAGAAATACGAGTATATAAAATATGTTTAGATACATCTTGCCTCTGGTTTTCATTCGTTTTATTTGGTTCATTAAATTTTCTTAAATTCCAGTTTCCTGAGAGACATTTATAAAGGGAGGATAATATCCAAAATATATTTTCATGATTTAAAATTATGTAAATACTTGGTATAACATGAGCAGGACCATTAATGATCAGTTTATTTCATTTTTAAGATGCTATTAAATAAGGTAGGCATTTTTGAGAACTGTATGGAATAATCTTGCATTGTTCTCAGGCCTATTGACAGTGTAATTGCTCAATGACAGTATTTTCTATTGTTTGAACAAAACTTCCTCACTAGTCTCTCTAGCTCCTAATTTATTGCCACATGACACATTTTACAGTCTGCAGAATTGCTTTAAATGTGAATGTCACATTTCTTCTTGAAGAATTCATTGATAGTTTTGCAATGCCCTTAACTAAAATCTAAATTCATTGTTATGAATGGACAGGCTCTGGTCATTGTCTATATCTTGTGTCCACCTCTAATTCTCTTCAGCACACTCTAACTAAAGCTATACCAAACTACTTCTAATTTTCAAATCTATTACACATTTTTTTCTTCATATTCTATATGGTTTTTGCTGTCTAGAATGTCATTTTATTCATGCTCATTTTTGGCTGTTAAACATTATTCATTCTTAAGAAAGACCTTTAGAAAGAGTTAGTACTGACATCACACAACCTCCCCAGGTTGAAAAAAGAAGAAATCAAGAACCCAAATAGACTATGCAAGAATTGACTTGGTCATTAAAAAACTACTTACAAAAAAAAAGCCATGGACCAGATGGCTTTCCAGCAGAATTCTACAAAACAAACAAGGAGGCACTGATACCAATCCTACTGAAAGTATTCCAGGCTATTGAGAAAGGTAGAACTCTCCCCAAGTCATTTTATGAAGCTAACTTTACATTGATACCCAAACCAGGTACAGATTCAACAAAGAAAGAAAACTACAGACCAACCTCCTTGATGAACATAGATGCTAAAATTCTCAACAAGATTCTAACAAACTGGATCCAATAACACGTATCAAAAATAATCCACCATGACCAAGTAAGCTTCAACCCTGGGATGCAGGGCTGGTCCAACATCTGCAAGACCATAAACATAGTTAAATACATCAACAGATGTAAAAACAAGAACCATATACTTATATCATTAGACGCAGAAAAAGTTTTTTAAATAAAATCCAACATCCTTCTTGATAAAACTCTTGAACACCTAGGCATAGAGGGAACATACCTCAAAATAGTAAGAGCCATCCACAAGAAACCCACAGCCAACATACTGCTAAACAGAGAGAAATTGGAACAATTTCCCCTGAAAACCAGAACAAGACAATGATACCTACTCTCATCACTCCTTTTCAACATAGTTTTGGAGGTCCTAACTAGAGCAATCAGACAAAAGAAGGAAATCAAGGGTATCCAAATAGGAAAAGAGGAAGTTAAGTTATCCTTCTTTCCAGACAACATGATCCTATACCTTGAAAACTCAAGAGAATCTGTCAAAAACCTCCTTGCACTGATAAAGGACTTTGGCAAAGTCTCAGGGTATAAAATAAAGGTGCAAAAGACAGTTGCATTTCTACACACCAACAATAAACAAACAGAAACCAAAATAAAAAGCACAATCCCATTCACAATAGCCACATACAAAAAAGAAATATCTTGGCATCTACCTAACCAGAGAAGTAAAGACCTTTACAACAAAAACTACAAAGCATTGCTCAAAGGTACAAAGATGACACAAACAAATGGAAAAATGTTCCATGTTCATGGATTGGAAGAATCAATATTGTTAAGATGTCCATCCTGCCAAAGGCAATCTACCAATTCAACACAATAACCATTAAATTATCAGCAGCATTCTTCTCAGACCTGGAAACAACAATACAGATATTCAGATGAAAACATAAATGACCAGGAATAGCCAAAACAATCTGCAGCAAAAGAAAAAAATTGGGATATATCACATTTCCCGTCTTTAAACTTTATTATAAGGCTACAATAGTCAAAAAAGCCTCGTATTGGTACAAGAACATGTTGGGAGCTAGCCTTGGAGGCCCACCGGATTGACAGGGATAGAATTTGTGACTAATACCTGGCAAAAAGAAGTTTCTGATTCTGTTTAAGCAAAGAATTGTTTTGAATATTTTTACTTATTATTTGTAGTTGTAGTTATGGTGTTCAGACATAAGGTTCTATAAGTTTATAATCGTAAGCATAAGATTTAAGTGTAGTGAAAGTTTATATTAAGGCATATGTAGGTGATTTATAAGTTTGTTTCTTAGGGTTTGGATATATATTTAAAAGCTTTTAGTATATAAATATTGAAGGGTTTAGGTGTAGAATTGAAGTGAGTAAAACAGATTTTATCTAACAACTGAAACTACCTGTAGGCCTGAAAAACATCACTGAGATGCTTCTTCTAAGCTGTTTTTTCCTTAGAAATAAGATGTTCCAAATAGGAAGACAAGGAAGGAATTCAAACAAGAGGAAACTACCAAAGGGGCTTGAAAGACCAGAAAGTTTTTAAG
>CAUYQG010021959.1:0-18886 GCA_963574415.1 Tarsius wallacei
TCGGTGGCTCAGCCTGTAATCCCGCGCCTTTGGGAGGCTGAGGTGAGTGGATTGCCTGAGCCCGCGGGTTCGAGACCCGCCTGGGCAAGCGAGACCTCATCTCTACAATAAATCAAAAAATCAGCCGGGCGTGGTAGCGCATGCCTGTAATTCCAACTACTTGAAAGGCTGAGGCGGAAGGATCGCCGGAGCCCAGCAGGTCGAGACTGCGGTGGCCGGGAGCGGCCACTGCACTCCAGTCTGGGTGACAGAGTGAGACTCCAACTCAAAAAAAAAAAAAAAAAAAAAAAAACCATTAAAATAGCATGAATGGAAAAACTTTTAATCACTGATTAGATGTTAGTATGTAGAAAAGGGAAAAGCTAAAAGGGTGCAATTCCTCCAATCTGAATGATTTGAAAGAAAAGGTTTCAAATGTTTTGAGTTATAAAGAATATTAGAAAGTCTGTCTTTATTTTTGTTTTAAATTTCTACTAGATTATTTCAAGAATTTATGTGATATCTGAAGAAAAGAAAAGAAAAAAATAACTTGCAAAATGTAACATTAGAAAATTTAAAAGGAGTCAAGTAGCATTAAGGGAAAGGCATTTTGTTCACTGTGAGATTGTTGACAGTTGAAATTCCACTTATACATTGTAATTTTGTTTTTAATGTGAGATCAGCAGTCATTATCTTTCTGTTAGGTAATGCATTTGCCCTTTTTTTTAAGGCTAAGCATGACAGATCAGGTCAGGCAACTTCTTGCTGGCATAATACTATGGTAGAGGATGACAGCACAATATGTATCCACGAGGTGCCACACAAGGTTATCTTGAGCTGAACATTGTTATATAAAGAACTGGAACCAAGAAGAGGTAAAGACAGAACCTGTCTGGTACAAGTTTCAGACAAACATAGATATAATTTGTAACACATGAGAGAGAAGAGGTATTTCTTCTGCATCTACGCATAGGATGGTGGTAAAAAATAAGGCATGCAAACAGGAATATGGAAGCCTCATAGAAAAGTCTGAAGTAGAAGGACAGACTCCTTTAGGATGACTTTGTCTTTCCCCTGACTTCACACCTGAGTGGGATCAGATTGACCCCTCTTGAGAAGACCTAAGTGTTAATGTACCAGCATGCTTTGAAATAGAATTATAATAAGCAAGTAAATTTCAGATCCACTATATCAAAGTGAGAAGAATTATAAATGTAAAATAAAATAATAGATATAAAATACACGGTAAAAGGTTGCAATGCACAGAGACAAGTTTGGAGGTAAAGAATGATGGTGATATGCTTGTGCAAATGTGGTAAGGTGTCAATGGATTCAATTGTGAAAGTAAATCTAACCAGCGTTTTTGTCAGATTGAATGCGATGGGAAAGAAAAAAGAATTAAGAAGGATTGCAAGTGTTCGTGGGGAGGAGGGAAGAAAAGCTGAGCAACTGACTGACAGTGTAGCTATTGGGATTGTAAAGCAGCAGTGTAGTGAATAATTCAATTTTGGACATTAAATATGAGATGCCTATTGACATCTAAAGTACAAATGTCAAGTGTAGCATAAATTGTATAAATCAGAGGAATGATCTACGCTAGAGCTAGATATACAAATATGAAAATCAACAACATGTAGATAAAGTCATGAGTTGCCATGAGACCACAAAGCAAGAAGATATAAGCAGTTAGGGCCGTGATTGGTTGTGTTGGTTGTGCACAACACAAGAGGTCAGCTGAAACATAGTAGTAGCTTGAAATCCAGCCCAAGCTCTCACACAACCTATGTGTTCTAAAGTGGGATTGTATTCACTTGGAGAACAAATTACTAACTAGTAAAAATTGTGTCTTAAGAAAAGCAGGGGCCATAGAGAGAGGATTAAAAATCAAAAGACTGATCCATATGGCACCCCAGTGCTAAAAGTTGAGACAGACTAGTGGTTTCCTGAAGCTGGGTTGGGAGGTAATAGGTGGTAGTTGAATTCAAAAAGCATGAGGTAACTTCTGGACATAACAAAATATTTTATTTCTTGATTAGGAACAATACGTGTTTGGGGAGATGAGGCAAAGCAAGCAAAATGGTCTGAAAAGGAGTGGTCAGTGATATAAAGGGATAAAATGAAACAAAAACAAAAACAATCTAGCCTCCTGCCCTGGAAACTGCAAAGTGTTTCAGAGGAAGGGGATAATCAAAGAAATAATTATTACTTGTTGATAAGGCAAATAAGATTTAGAACTTGGAATTAGTCAATGGATTTAACAAAATCATGACCATTGGTGAACTTGACTGGAGTTGTTTTCATGAAGTGGTGGATTTACTTAAGTGAATGCAAGAGAAAATTAAGAGAAAAAATTATGAGGTAATAAATATAGCCCCAAACTTTAGAATATTTTTTAAAGGGAGGTTCAATGGGGCAGTGCTTATAGAGAGAAATGGGTTCTAGAAACTATCTTTAAATGTAGAATTCATTTTAAACTTGTATGCTCATTGGAATGATTCAGCAGAGAAAAAAAATGATGCAGGGGAGAAATAAGATGATTTTTAGAGCAAAATATTTATAATATCCAACAGGGATAGTATTTAGTATAAGTTATGGACACTCACACCACACCCACACTTACATTTTGTATTTTTTATAAAGTTGATTTTTTTACATTGAAATGAATAAATAAAATCTGGAAAGAAGCCTCTTCAAATAAACTGTATTCAATGTAGTCAGTGTTTGCTATGAACAGTTAGGACGTGTTATTAGTTGGATTGCATTTCATCACAACTTATATGTTAAAGTCTTCATCCCCAGAATTCAATATGTAATAAAATTTGAAGAGACAGTCTTTAAAGTAGTGATAAAGTTAAAAGGAGGCCTTCAGAGTAGATATTGGTTCAGTATAATTAGTATCTTTCTAAAAAGATAATATTTGGACATACATGGAAAGACCATTAAAAACATGCACACACACAGGAATGTGAAGACATTGAGAAGTCAGCCATTTACAAGTCAAGAGAGAAGCCTCAGAAGAAATCAAACCTGATGACACTTCAATCCTGAACATCGAACCTTTAGAACTGTGAGAAAATACATTTTTGTCATTTATGTCAACCAGTTTGTGGTATTGTGTGATGGCAGCCCTAGCAAATTAATACGGGATGTAAGCCATATGATATCAATAACCCTGCCTTGTGTTCCTTTACAGTCTACCCAGTAACTGCAATTAAATGTACTCAATAAATATATGATTTAAGTGATACAGATAAGAGTGAATCTTATCATTTAATAAATGACTCGCTAAAATATAGTTTATATATATGATCTTTAATTATAGTTCACTGCTTCTGAATATATTTCATAAGCAACAATATACTTTTATATTTAGGGCAGTTTTTTTTTTTGCTTGACAAATAATATTAATGAGAGGCAGTATAAGATGAATCTAAAATGTTACATCTCTTCCTAAGGCAAGAGCACCTTATTCTCCATTTCCAGAACATTTCATGGCCAGTTAAAAATATTCCTCTTTGAACAGATGTTCTCTGGATAGTCTAAAATCTTTCATGAAGTGTTTTTTGTTTTTTTTTTTGCAGTCATGACTTGTGATTTTAAATAATATAATTTCTAATGTATTTGCATACACTTGTAATTCTTCTATAAAACATGTTCAGAAATAAAAATCAAATCACTCACAGCCATATCAATAATTCTGTTGAGTATGATTTCCAACTCTGGGATTATTAATATGCAGCCAATGAATCAAAATTCTTACATTTCACCTTCTTTGAAGTAGCCGCTTCCCTTGTTTTCATGTTAGAAATGAAACCATAAGATGTAAGATTTTAACAGAGGAAAAATCTCACAATTTCTCATTTTAATACTCTGCTTTTCATTTTTATGCACAGTTGCCTAATGTGTGGCGCCTTTGTGAACAATAGGAGTTACTGTCATTGTCATCTCATTTCAACCACTATCCAAGTGGTATGTTGCTGAAAACATTAATTTTTACCAGTGCTAGGAAAATGTTTGCTGAAAGCAAGTTTGCTCATGCATGCCTTTTGCAAATGTCTTTCTATTCTTTGCAATCAGCTGAGTTGACATTTGAATCGGTCTGTAAGCCTGTGAAGAATGCTGTAGAGAAATAAGCATGTTCTCAGGAATTTCTATCCCTCTGATAGCGGCTATGTGCTGACCCTCTGCACATCTGAGTTTTAGCTGAATCCACATTTGGATCCTTTACATCACAATTATGTTAGAGATAAACCAGATAGCCTACGACTATTCAATGTAATCTAAATGGAAAAACTCCTATATGTGAAGTAATTTCACATAGCATAGGATATTACAGGAAACAAAAGCAGTTGTTGTAACTACTACATACTGAATATTTCTATACTTGAAAAAAAGTATGTATGCATTTATACATGAGAGAGAGAAAGACAGAAATATAGAGAGAAAGAAGGAGAGAACGACCCAGGAGATAATCTGCATGTAAGTGGATCCAAGCAGTTCAAACCCATGCTGTTCAAGAATCAACTATATATACATATATAATGATTATATATGAATGGTTTCTTGTCACTTTTTGAAAACATAATGTGGCTGAAGAAAAGCTTTTAATAGGTGAGGAATTATAACTGTATTGTCCTTTACTTGCCTTATTATATCTTTATTGTGAAGCATCTTGTTAAGCCACTGTTAATTTTATGTTTAGCATGACTAAGTCAATCTAGAGAAAATAATTATGAATCTATATATCATAAAAGTAGGCTCTACTGTGTCTCATTCAAGTGAAGAAGAATGAATGGACTCCCACCATTTGCAAGAATCCTTTTCTCTTCTAAAATTCCTGAGTACCATTAAGGATGTGTGATCATGGACAATACGGATACAAGAAAGCCACCAGGGATAATCTAGGCAAATTAAATTCTATTTTTTTCTAATTTTAAGGAAAAGAAAAGGATCAATGTAAATATTATCTTCCTTCCCCACATGGATTTTCAGTCTGTGCAACTGATATAGATAACATCAAACTTATCTTTATTTCTTTTATCTCTCTAGAATAAACAAACTGAGAAATGCATTTTCTTTTCTTTTAAGATAGATCAAAACAAGCCATTCCACTGACCTGATTTTTAAATTAAAGGCAAAATAAAAAGCTCAGTAAAACAACAGCATTGCTAAAGAGTGTTCATAATTTGACTATAAAATTGGTTAGGAAGATTTAAAGAGAACTAGTTGAGTTGTAGAGGAAGTTAGAGAGTGGCTGACTTTGGGAGAACTCGGGGACCATCAGCATCTCTAATACTGTACTTTCAAATATTGATTAAAGGTCTTGTATTGCTAAAAAAAAAAGTGTCTCTATATTTTTTAAAAAATTAATTTCCATTTACCATATAAAGATTATATCATTCCTGGATTTTAAAAAAAAAATCACAATTGAGCTGATTTAAAATAACTTAGGAGCAGATGTCAATTTTTATACATCCATCTAAATTCTTTTCTGTCTTTAAATTTTGACAGACCATTTTTATGTGTTTACTTTTGAGAGAGTGGAACAACTTTATTGGTAGCAACATGTGCTACCTTGAGTTAAATGCCTGTACTGAGTGAGACAGTTTGCGAGGAATCTTACATGTGATATAGCTAATCTTATAATCCCACCAGGAAAATGCCCATATGCCCATTGAAAAGATGAAGAAACTGAACAGATGGCTCAGAAAGCTGAATATAATATTCAAATACACATAGTTACTAAATGACCAAGCCCAGATTTGAGTCAGCATTGCCTAAATTTAAGTAATTATTCTTTTACCATCTTTTTTCTTCATTACCATCATTTCACACTACCTGAATATTATATCATTTCTTAGTGCAGTAGACCTTCACAAATTTAAGTTTATTAATATCTGTCTTAATAAATATATGCAAAGTGGATTCCTATAGATTTAGAAGCTCCAATTGTAATCCTAGAGATTCCTAAATTTATCTTTTTAGGGAGACCATTGTAATAAAAACAAAATATTCATAACCATATCTATCTATCCATCTATCTGTCATTCTATCTATCTATCTATCTATCTATCTATCTATCTATCTATTCTAATATAACATTTGGGGTTTACATGCCTGTGTGTGTGCTAACAGCTCTGTAGCTAACAATTTGCTCCTATTCTCTGTATAACTCTATTTCTCAAAAGAACATTGGCTAAAGTTCTTATAGTCTTGGTGTAGGGGAAGGAAGAAGTGAGTACTTCATGGTTGAGACTTCCTCAGTTTAACATATGATCAACTGAACACAATATAAATTTTCTAACTTGACTGCTATGCTTTTTGTGATTGATTTGACTGACTTGATAATATAGTTTTCATGAATCTGTACAGTGACCTACAATTTTACATGATAGTATTTTTGGATATATTTACATTTTGATAGGTCTTAACTGTTTATATAAAGTTTGATTTGCAGATGTCCTAATTTCTTAAAAATGAAATGAATTTTCTCTTAATTCTTTCACTATATAGACTTGTTCCTCTTGTTTGTTTTGTATGGCTGGGGATAGGTGTTAAGTTTGGGATTTTAGAGAAGAACTTTCAAGAATAAAAAGCTGGTAAAATTCAGCTCTAAGATTAACAATAAAATTTAACAGTAAGATACTAGGTATAGAAACAGATATTGTTGGGAAGAAAATAATTTTCCAGGCTCCCTTATTACTCTTTTAACTATCAAAAATACAGCTAAGAGGTCTCAAATCCATAGTTTAATTCAATGTGGAACATATAGCTTCCTGCTAAGTCAACAAAGGTCTACAATTCTATGTCAGAAGGAGGGTCTAATGTAGACCCCAGGCATAATAAGAAAGAGTAAAAAGAGAAACAGAATACAGAAACATAGAACTCTTAGAATATTTTCTTCCTTAGGCCCTTGCTAGGAAAAAAATTTTAAAAAGGTCATGTTTGCTCGATGATTGTTGCAGACTTAACCCGGAAGCATCTGGGATTCTTGCTGGAGAATCTACCAGCAAAGTTCACCATAAAAGGTGTGAGACACCTTTTTAGGGAATGCTGCCAAGTGAACCACAAATTCAGGCACCTGATGGCTATCAGTGCCACACCCCTAAGGGTCTACGATGTCAGCAGTTGCTGAGGGGATGCAAGTCACCCTAGAATCACTGTGAATCTGTTTACCCAGGAATTACACTTGCTACATAATTTAGCCAAATATCAGTGGACAGAAAGGACCGTTCTCAAAACTGGAAGGAGAAGATAGCACCATGTTTTAGGACTCCTACTCTTCCCAGCTACCACCTATAGATCTGCCTCTACAACCATACTTCTGCAAGTCACATAGAGAAAAATAAAATGAGAAAGAAGCTGGCTAAGCAGCCTGCCTCCCAGGAGATGGAGCTCTGTAGCCAAAATCATGAACAGACATGACTATTTAAATTAATCTCACTCAATTTAAGTTGGATTGGTAATTTGACAAAACTCTTTCTTCAAATATTTAGCAAGTGAATTTTTGAAGAAGACTAGATCAGCAAGAGCTAAAATAATTTTAATTCCTCTGCTAACTTGAGACAAGGTATGAGGTAAATGTATACCTCAACTGTTATATATACACAAATATAAACTGAATTAAGCTATTAATTGATTCACTCATCTTTTGACAATATTTTGTGACTCTTAAGTTTTCAAAATTAGAATTAATCTTTCTTTCACTAAATTTGAAAAAAGGACATGAGAATCTTTTGTTTGCCAATGAGACAAGCAAAAAGGAACTATATTTGCCATAATAAATTAATAAATTCAGGTAGTTCTTATAGGTCCATGTGATGAAACTCTTATGCTCAAATGTATGTATGTGTTTACATAAATGTGCATGTTTATGTATACTTATATACTAAAACATTTTTGTTAAAACACTTAATAAATAAACTTTAAAATTCTACATTAGAAATGTAATAAAATAGGCAAAGGTTCTGATTACTACTTCTCACTCTCTCAACAATAATGAACTTAAAGAAGACAATTAAATCTTAAGAGCTTAAAGGGCCTACATAAAATCATATGACTCTATAAAATTTCAAATATGTGGGCATTCTACATTGGTTTTAGATCTTGCTGAATGTAAATTATTATTATTATATCTATATTTGTGTCTTATTTTTATACATACTAAAGCAGTCACCAACAACCTAGTATTAACTTTGCTACAACAATCTAACTTTCTTGAGTTTCTCTTTTTTTCTTTTACATTATGTGAAATGTATTTCTTACAAACATTATTTTTACTATATTACTCTTTGACTCTGTTTTACTGTTACAACATTTTAATAAAAAAACCTCAACCTCATATGATCTTCCGTTACTGACCTCTCTATAATTCTATAGCCTTAAACACTATTTCTGAAGACAGGTGCAGTGAGAAGACCAAGATAATCTGCACTAGAGTGTCCCAAATATTTGTTTACGTGTACTTTCTCCATCAATACATTTTTTGACAATTTATTACTGCTAAATCTTTCAACATCTAACTACAAATCTCAAGGTTTTTAAAAATCTCCAATAGTTGTTACAATAATCCTTCCTTTAGTTAACAATAAATCCTCTCATCCTCAATATTTTATATTATTGTGTGGATTTTTGTAAAGCTTTGTAATATATTAATGTTATTTCATAAACAATCTTTTTCACTTAAGACTTGAAACTCCCTCCTATTGGCTTACTTGTGTCACCCTCCAACACATATGCGGAAGTCCTAATACCCAGGAATTCAGATTGTGACCTTATATGGAGACAGTAACTTTATAAAGCTAATCAATTTAAAATAAGGTCTTTAGATTGGGGCCTACTGACTGATGTTCATCTATAAGGAGAAAATTTGAAAATTTGAAAACACGCGCTCACACAGGAAGAATATCATGAGAAGATGAAGACAGTGATAGAGTGATGTTTCTACAAGCCAAGATGACTAATATGGCTAGCAAACCAATAAAAGCTTGGTTAGAGGCATGGAAGAGAGTGTTTTCTCAGAGTCTCCGGAAGAAACCAACCCTGCCAATACCTTGATCTTAGATTTCTAGCATGCAAAATTATATAATACTATTTTTTTGTTTAGACTATTAAAAAACAGAAAGTTATCTTGGAGTTCTTTAGGTTTATGATAATCCTAGCAAATTAATACATTTCTCAAAGCAAAAAGAACATTCCTATATATATAGATATATATAGATATATATCTGAAAATACAAGGCAAGCAGTAGACATGCAAAAACAGTTTTAAAAAATCTATTTACATATTCAAATAGGCTGATCCCTAATCTTATTTAAATAAAAACATAGGACAAAGTATACTGACTTTAAAATTGTAAATCAAGTGAGTAGAAGAAATAAAAATTTCACTTCACTAAAGCATCGTCTAAATAAATATATTATCCTCTATTTCTGGTCATAAAGCTGATGCATTATCAACATTATTTGCATTTTCGTAATATTCATGAATTAAATACATCACTTTTACTGGAATATTTTATTTATCATATAATTAACATTATAAAAGTTGATATAAATATATTAATTTTATTCATGAAAATAGCTATAACCATTTTGTAACATAATATGTCCTCAACTGATATTCATTTTTTATTATTTGCATTTTTTTCTTTTTTGTTTTTCTTTTTTAGTTGGAGTCTCACTCTGTCCCCAGACTGGAGTGCAGTGGCCGCTCCCAGCCACCGCAGCCTCGACCTGCTGGGCTCCGGCGAGCCTTCCGCCTCAGCCTTCCAAATAGCTGGAACTACAGGCGCACGCTACCACGCCCGACTAATTTTTTATTTATTGTAGAGATGAGGTCTCGCCAAGTTGCCCAGGTAGGTCTCGAACCCGCAGACTCACGCAATCCACTTACCTCAGCCTCCCAAAGCACAGGATTACAGGGTGAGCCACCGAGCCCAGCTGCATTTTTTTCTTAGCACTATTATTGTAATAGTTGATACAATAAAGTGTGCTTATCAAACCATTATATTATTCAAAAGTTTATATTGTTGATACTGTAGAAAGACTTGAAGTGCCCATATTTTAATGTGAATTGTCACAGATTTTCACAAATAATCAAAAGCTGTTGTTCTAAATATAGTTAATTTTTGATGTTATTATCCATGCAACATAAACACATAATCTTAACTATTTATCAACATTTTCAAAATAACATCTTGAATATATGAATATGAAGCACATTAGAGGTTAAAACATTATACCAATTTACTCACCCTCCATTTTCTGTCAAAATTACAGCTCACACTTGGCAAACGTCAAATTCAAATCAAAATAATTTAACAAAGTTTTGAGAGCTGAACTACTTTTGCAGAAGTTAATTCTGACTTATGCAAGCAATGGTTACCCTGAGTACATATATACATTTCCATATGAATAGGCATTTCTTTAGTTTATAAAGTATTATTTGATTAAATATAGCTTGATAAACAATTGTATTAATTTGGGTGCCTTGAGATTACATAAGCATTCATGAATTATGTAATAACATTTTTGAAATGAAATAAATGCATATATTTACCTATAAACCCAAGTATAGTTGCCAAATTCAAGGGCAGTTTATAATTGTCCCTGTCAGTCTTCATGAAGGCAAAACCTTTTATAAATAGTAGAAGGTGATTTTTCTTTTCTTGTCTGTATCCTAAAATAATCCAAAGTTTTCTTTATAACTGAATACTAAATTGTCCAGCCACTCAGAGTAACTTTGTTTGAAACAGATCTATCCTTGATTGAATTTTATTTTTTGTAACCCCTCCACCTTCAGTCATATTAGTATCAGTAACTTCACGAATTGGAGAGCATTTGAATTAGTTATCATTCAAGGGAAAAAGAATGAAGGAAATAAAAGACTAAAGGAAACAATGAAGGTAGAAACGTAGAAAGAATGAATAAGGAAGGAAGAGAGGGAAGGAGGGATGGAATGAGGCAGGGAGGGAGGGAGGGAGCAAGGGAGGAAAGAAGAAAATCAGCCTAACCTTTAAGATATTTTATCAAAATTAGCCCCTGGTCTTTCTTTAGTGTAAAACTAAGGCATGATTTTTTTTAACCTATGCCATATTTTACAGACTTTTAATTTTTGTACATTATGCCTCTTTTTCTTTGCCTTCTAAAATATATCAATAAAACTTGAACACCACCAGAAGCGGAGGCTCATGCGTATAATCCCAGCACTGTGGGAGGCCGAGGTGAGAGGATTCCCTGAGCCCTTGGGTTCTAAACCAACCTGGGCAACTTGGTGATGCTTCATCTCTACAATAAATCAAAAAATTAGCTGACCGTGGTAGTGTGTGTCTGTAGTTCCAGTTACTTGGAAGGCTGAGGGGGAAGAATTGCCTAAGCCCAGCAGGTTGAGGTTGCTGTGGCCTTGAGTGTGCCACTGCACTCCAGCCTGGGTGATAGAGAAAACCTGAATACCAAATTATTTAGCATTTCATTTGTGAGTGACTTCTGAACTCTTTGTATGAGTTTATTATAATATATATTAAAATTTTTTAGTTGTTTTTATTCTCAAGGTTTGCACTCCACCATGACTAAAGCCTATCTTCGATAAATGAAGAATCCCTGATAAAGACAGTATTTTTTTTACTATATGTTTTGCACATGGGGTGCAAACTGTTAAAATATATGGCCCAAAATACATGGATTAAGAAAACAATCTCCAATAACAGCCATTTGGACACATCTCTACAGAGACATGCTAGAGAGAACACACTTCCTTGTTCACTCATATTATTGGCAGGATTCAGTTCCTCATGGTTGTAGAACTGAGGTGCTGATTTGCTTGCTGACCCCAGTTTAGGGTTGCTTTCAGCTATTAGAAAACAGTTTTATTCCTTGACTCACTAACTTCATCTTTAAAACCAGGATGGCAACTCAAGACTCAAGATTATTTTAAGTGTTATCCTCTGTTGCCACGTCCCTTATTGACTGTTCTGCCTTCCTCTTCCATTTTTAAAAGCTCATAAGATTATATTTGACCTTGGATAGCTCAAAATAATTTCCCTATCATAAGGTCTATAACTTTAATTTCATCTGTAAAGTTCAATTTACTGAGTAAATCATCAACACCAGGAATTCCAGTGTGGAGATTAGATTTGTGTGTGTGAGAAAGGGAATTATTTTGCCTGTCACAGGAAGCTCTCACGAGGACTTTTCCCAATGTTCCACTTCACTGAAGTTTCTCCTATCTAGCTGCAGGGGTCATAAACTATTTCCAGCCCCAAGAAGTGTTTTACCTACTGATTTCAGATTATTCTTTCCCATCCTTCTGTAGTTTTCTCTCATTCACACATGGCAGAGGACCGAGACAAGGGTTCAAAACACCAAAGTGAATGTATTTCAAGATCTCTGTCCCGTATCTTGCTCCAGTAGTCTGTCCTATACACTTTAGCCATCCTTACCTGTCCAAATTTTAATCTCTGTTTTCTAATCCAGCCATAAAATGGGGTTGTATTTTGTGGACTTCCTATACTATATCCTGAAAAATACTTGACCTGATTTGTTTCCCTTTTCCTAGATACCACAGTTTCTGTGCTGTTTATTGTTCAGTGTCTAAAACCATTGTTTGATATAGTTTGTCAGGCTTTATAGATTGTTTTAAATGGCATGAGGACAATTTCTAGTACAGTTAATCTTTATGAGCAGAAACTGAAGCCCTTCAGTATACGTTAAAGAAATGTTCATATAGCAATTTACATAATGTGTTTTCTGTAATGTAATACCCAATTGAACAGTTGGAGAGTGTGCTTTATGTTAGCCTGAATTTTCTTATTGATTATAAAATCTAATTTATTGAGGAGTGGTTTGAGTTTAGGGGAAAAATAACGCTTGAGCAATAATAACTCCCAGTTTGAATGGCGTTTTCTCTGTTTTCATAAGAATAGGTGATAAGAATGTCAATGCTGAGGATGTCAAAGATCTGTAATACTGCTGAGAAAAAACAAAGAGCCATCATTGTTTGAAATAAAAGTAGTGTTTGCTCAAATAATGGATTTGCACAGTGATGTTTAGGCTTCAAACTATGTATTTTCAGTTTTAAAAATTATTTCTAATTGAAATTCCTCTAGAAAAAAAAAGATTCTGTGAGTTTGAAGTTACCTGACACCTAAGCCCTAGGCACCATTTCTTTTCTATTAGTGAATCCTTTTTTATTAATAAGATGATTTTTGATAATGAATGCAATTTTAGGAGAATCATTCTCTTTTTATAGATGATAAGACTGTATTTTAGAAAGGAAACACCTGTCCTATATAAAAACAGACTTTGCATTTTCTTTATTGAGTGGATTTTGGAGTGACAGATATTGATCAACTTGATGGAAGATATAATTGAGCACTCATGTATATATTCCTTCTAAGCACTGAAACATGGATATATTGTCACAGATGTTATTTACAATTTGAGGAATAAGGTAAACCATTAATTTTTCTTATTGAGTGGATTCTGTGTGAATCATTTACAAATTGAGAGTGTCTCATTCCTAACACAACTATTTTCAATGTTGCCTGTATATTAACACTACCAACAAAGCATCTGAGAAAAATACCTCAGAAAATAAATAAACAAATAAAAATTATCTGAATAATTTTACTACATGCACAGTGTTGAAAACCACATCTTGAATAAAAAAGAAACTATAGTTTGTCAAATAGTCAAGTAAATTAGTATCTAAAAGCCTAAATATTTATAAATCTGATTAATCCACACATAGCTGGGACTCTACCAATTTTGAGGCTTGTTTAAAAAATCAACTGAATTTTTCCAGGGACAATAAAAAATATCTGAATGTATTTTATCTGACCTTTTTATAATTGAATAAAATACTATATACATTTTTTAATGATCATCTCCTTTATTATAATATACACAACCCTTTTTTCCAGTGAAATATCTAAAATGGTTATAATAACTTGCTTGACATAAGTAATTCCATCCTTCATCTTAGCTGCTTGCCTGACCTAGAAATAACCCCCCAGTGTGTGTGTGTGTGTAATTGTAACATTCGCATGATCACAGACCTACACCCTTGCTCCCCCTGAGCTGTTCCTGCTGACCATTCAGAAAATTCCATGTAATTGTATGCTTTGTTAGCTGAAACCAGATGTCGTGCCAAGAGATTGCTCTTTGAAAAATTTCCCTTGCCACATCCCTATATTTTGTTCCTATATTTTGTTCCCTTTTGTTTATGTAGCCCACTTGTGGTTTTTGCCTTTATAAGCTTCTTGCTAGTTTTGTTTGGAGTCAGGAGTTTTCTTGGCGTGAGCCTACTCTTGACCACGTGCTATTAAGGGGTTCATAATTTGAACTCGGTGTGGTGGCAATTCTCCTTTTTTGCAGTTCGGCTATAACATTTGGAGGCCCCACAGGAATTTTTGCCAGCCTTGGGGGTAGTCTTGCTCCAGTACTCCCTGGCTTGGTGGAAGAGTTATAGGGGAGATGCCCCCTGAGTCATTCAGGGCCCCATAACCTCTCATCTCGCTTGGAGGGAATTGGAAAGACCACTGAATTCCTCTCATCTAAAAAAGAACCAGAGTCCATCTGCACTCTCCCAGGAGGTAAGAATCTGTTTTGTTCTATTTGTGGTCACAATTCTGTTTAAGGGAGTCACAGCCTGACTATTCATTAGGCCAAGACGTTGACTAAAATAGAGTTCTCTGGTTTTCTGCCCTGAGGTTGTTCCAGGGATCCATTTTCTGCCTTGAGGTTGTTCCAGGGATCCATAACTCTTTTGACTTGGTCCGGACCTGCCTTGTCTGTCATTGTATTTTGTTTGTTGTTTGCCAATTGTTTGTTATGGATTCACAGAATTCACAACCTGTCACTCCTCTGCCTGACAAGGCCACTCCTTAGACAGCATTCATTAAAAAAAGACTTTGGCTGAACAGAGTCTCAGTTTAGTATCTGGTTTCTGTTTGGGTACCCACTTTGACTTCTAACTGCCTATGGTATTTCTATATCCCTGTCATCCTTGGCCTCTTTCCCTGCTTTGTGTTCTTGCTGTGCTCTTTGCCACAGGACTTGCTTCTGTTGTACCTTTGGATGGTCAGCAGGCCAGAAATTTCTACTAGTCTTTGTTTAGCTTCTCATGGTTGGAGGTCTGATCCCTATCAGGTGCCTCCTGTAATTTACTGGTTTTGACAATATGGGGTCATGAGCTCCTAAACCCTCTGGTCTTGTGGACTGTATAAGGAATTTCTCTGTCAGGTCTGCAGAGGACTACAGTGTCTATCTCTCCAAATGCAGAATCCAGACCTGCTGTGAAAACGATTGTCCTGTGTTTAATGTTGGACAGCTCTCCACACGGTCTCTGAATGTTCATGTTACTTAGGCTGTCTGGAATGTTGTTACAGGGACTCCTGGTCATCCTGATCAGTTTCCCTACATCGACCAATGATTAAATTTAGTCTGAAACCCTCCTCCATGGTTAAAGATATATTTTTCTTAAAACACAAGACCCTTCTCATAAACCACACTATACAGAGACAAAGCTTTTAACTTAAAAACAACAGGGGGTTATATACAAAAGCCCCTGGCTAGCTCTTCAAGGAAAATTTGTTTTACCTGTTTCTCAAAAGAATAAACTCTTGCCAAAATCTACCGTTCCCAAATAAACCATAGGTTTTAACCTCTCTGGTAAAATCAATCATACCAACTCATCGTCCCACCTGGGATAATTGCCAGCAACTCTTTTTAATCCTATTTACTTTTGAGAAGCCAGAGCATATTAGAGCTGAAGCTAAAATATCTGTCCTGGCCTCAGCAACTGGTACAGATGAAAAAAATCAGGAAATGTTAAAGGAAAATTTTCCCTTCTCTCACCCAGATTGGGACCCTAACATTTTGGCAGGGTCTAGAGCATTACAAACTTATCATCAGACTTTATTAGCTACTTTGAAGGGAACAGCCCAAAAACCTATTCATCTTTCCAAAACTACTGAGATTATTCAGGTCCCAAGTAGTCACCAGGGGCATTTCTTGAACATCTTCAAGAGACATTCTGTACCTATACCCCAGTTGATACCACAGCATCTGAGAATGCTCAGGCTATCAATTTTGCTTTAGTGGCTCAGGCAACTCCTGACATCTGGAGAAAGTTACAGAGACTTGAGGGTTTCGCAGGAATAAACATTTCTCAGCTGCTCAAGGTAGCTCAGAAGGTTTTTTTTTAATTACCGAGATGCTGAGAAAAAGAAACAGGAAGACAAGAAAATGGACAGAGGAACAAAATGGCAGACAAAAGTATTAGTTGCTGCCATCCAGGCCTCCCAACCTGGCTTTAATTTCTCTATTCGTTTTACCCAGCTCGTAAAACAAATAGAGAAGTTAAAAAGGGACAAAAGGAAATTGGATCATTCAACCAGCCCAAAATCAAAGTGCATATTGTAAAGAACTGGGTCACTGGGTAAAAAATTGCCCAAAGACAGAGGACCCAAAGTCAGTTCTTGTCCTGCCTTCTACTGGTGGCATTGCTTATCAAATGCTAGTCACTGTTCTGCTTCCTAAAAAATACCTCTTATCTTCTTCTGATTCTCCCACTGAAAATGTCTTGTCAGATTTGCTTTTATAGTTACAGCAGGAATTTCCTTCAGTCTGGGCAAAGATTAACCCACAGGAATTGGCGGACCATCATCCTCCAGTTGTGGTAAGTCTGTTGGCACTGGCTACTCCTGTTTGTGTTTATCAATACCCTATGAGTTTACAGGCTTGGAAAGGAATTGCTCCTCACATCAAAAGACTCTTAGCAGCTAACACCATGTATGTCAGCATGGAACACTCCCTTCTTAACAGTTCAAAAACCAGGAACTTCTGACTACTGACCAGTTCAAGACTTAAGGGAGGTCAATAAGCGGGTTGAAGCCATCCATCCTACTGTTCCCAACCCATACACTGTACTCAGCCTGTTTCCCCCTCAACACCAGGTATATACTGTGCTGGATTTAAAAGATGCTTTCTTTTCTACCCCTTTGTCCCCTATCACTCAAACCATTTTTGCTTTTGAATGGACAGATCTGGACTCAGTGAACACCTGTCAACTAACTTGGACTCAGTTACCACAGGGTTTCAAGAACTCCCCAACCCTTTTTGGAGAAGCTCTGCAATGGGATTTGTCAGGGTTCCATGCCTTATACCCTAAATGTACTCTATTCCAGTATGTAAATAACCTCTTGCCTGTGGCTGCAGACTTGGATATTTATTTTAAAGGTACTAAGGCTCCATTACAGCTCCTCCAGGACTTGGGCTACCGTGTGTCAGTGAAAAAGTCACAACTCTGCTCAACTGAGGTATCCTACTTGAGATACCAGCTAAAAATGGGTTAGTGAGCCCTGACCTCAGCCTGCAAAGAAGCCATTCTTCATATTCCCATACCACCCACAAAGAAATAGTTACTGGAATTCCTGGGGGTGGTAGGGTATTGCCAGCCGTGAATCTCAGGATTTGCTGAAATTGCCAAGCCCTTGTACACAGCTACTGCAGGAAATCAGCTCCTAGAATGGACTGCTGCTGAGGAACAAGCGTTCCAGCAGTTAAAAATGGCTCTTACCCAAGCCCCAGCTTTAGCCCTCCCATATGTTACCAAGCCTTTCCACTTGTTCATTCACGAACAATGAAGAATTGCAAAAGGGGTCCTTACTCAGACCTTAGAACCCTGGAGAAGACCGATGACTTATTTGTCGAAAAGGCTGGACCCACTGGTCTCTGGCTAGCCCTCTTGTCTGTTGGCCATTGCTGCCATGGCCATACTAGCTAAGGAAGCAGATAAATTGGCTTTTGGCCAAAACCTGGTTTTATTTTTTCCCCATGCTGTTGAAATTCTGCTCCAGGGAGCATCTGGCCATTAAATGTCAAACTCATGCATCACCCTGTATCAAAGCCTCCTACTTGACCAACTTAAACTAATTTTTTCTCCTACTCAATGCCTCAATCCCGCTACCCTGCTGCCCAATTATAATCTGGAAATGCCAGTTCATGACTGTGAAGACGTGTTGGACATCTCTCAGGCTAGCCAACCTGATCATCGGGCACTCCCTTAAGTCAGGCTGATGCTGAGCTATTCATGGTTGGTAGCAGCTTGATAATAAGGGGAGTCTGCAAGGCTGGTGCAGCTGTAACCATGGCTCATGATGCAATCTGGTCACAGGCATTGCTTCAAGGTACCTTGGCTCAAAACTCTAAGTTAATTGCTTTAACTCAGGTTATGCTCTGGAGAGCAGGAAAGTGAGTAAACATCTTCACTGACAGCTGGTATTCTTTTGCTACACTCCATGTGCATGCCATAATCTACAAGGAATGAGATTTTCTTACTGTGCTGGTTAAACTATAAAAAATAAGGAAGAAATCTTAGCCCTCCTAGAAACTGTATGGCTCGCTAAAGAGGTAGCCATCATTCATTGCAGGGACCCCAAAAATACGACACTTCAGGAACAACTGGGAATCACCTGGCAGGCCAGGCAGCTTGAGAGGCAGCAGAACTTCCAGTTGAGCCCCTGACTATCTGGCTAACTAAAACTTTTACAGCTCCTTCTCTCCCAAAGAAGCCTACTTAGACCCAAGAGGAAGAGGAACAGGTGGACCTAGCAGGAGCTTATGAAAACTCCACTGAATGGAGGATCAAGAACTCTAAAATTATTGTACCAGAAGCTCTTGGACACACCTTGGTAAAACAACTACATTCTACTAACTTGGAAGGTACCAAATTGACTAAGCTGTTAAACCATTTTTATTATATTAATAACTTAAAATAAGCCGGGCTTGGTGACTCAGCCTGTTATCCTGAACTTTGGGAGGCTGAGGTGAGTGGATTGCCTGAGCCCGCAGGTTCAAGACCCACCTGGGCAACTTAGCGAGACCTCATCTCTACAATAAATCA
>CAUYQG010021960.1:0-11551 GCA_963574415.1 Tarsius wallacei
GATCCTTCCGCCTCAGCCTTCCAAGTAGCTGGAACTACAGGCGCGTGCTACCATGCCCGGCTGATTTTTTGATTTATTGTAGAGATGAGGTCTCGCTTGCCCAGGCGGGTCTCAAACCCGCGGGCTCAGGCAATCCACTCACCTCAGCCTCCCAAAGGCGCAGGATTACAGGCTGAGCCACCGAGCCTGGCTAGAGTAATTAATTAATCATGTAATCTATCTGTTGTCTCCTGAGGCATTTAAAGAGAAAATGAAATTACATTTTTCAACTATGTTCATCAGTTTTGGACTTTTAACATTGCTTATTGTTTACAGAAATTGATGATTACTGACATGTTTTATATTTTCTTTAAGAGCTATGGTTAGTGAAATGGTCTTCCAGTGTTTAGTGTAAACAGATTATATATAAATAGATTCGTTTGGTTTCATAATATTTAAATATATGAATGAAAAAGTGAAGAGTTTTTAACTGTATTTTTGATGAAACCATATAATATAAAGTAATATAAGTGACTCATCTGCTTCAAACTAAAGAAGATGATCTGTATAATTTGTAATAAACTAAGATGAGCAGGGTTTTTTTTGTTATTTACAGTTTTAAATTCCAGCCACACGTTATATCCAATTGTAAGTAAGGATATTTGAATTATATTGTTAGCTATGTTTGTCTTACTGGTGAAAAAAAATCCAACTATGGAAAAACTAATTGGTCCCCTTTTTTTGATTTCTTGAATAAATGCCAGTGTTGTCAGAACCATTGGAAGTACCAAAGAAAAAGTGGCAGCAAGTCTTTATCGTAGAAACTGAACTATACCAACGAATCTGGTTTATATCTTGCACTTGCAAATATTATTCTTGAGGATTTGGTGTTAATGCCCCCTTGTAATAATATTTATAGTAACATTATTTGTGATGTTAAAGAAGCAGACCCAGGAGTCTGGTGAGCTAGGTGTTTTGTCCTGGAGATGGTACTGATCAGCTGTGTGGCCTTTGGCATGTTTCCTCTCTAGATCTAGTTTCCTCATCTGTAAAATAAGGACACTCAGGTGATCTTCATGTCCAAATTTCTGTTCTGAGACTTCAGAGGAAAAAATGCATAGATCTGATGTAGCTTCTTGGAAGAAAGCATGATTTGAAAAGTTAGTATGGTGTTGCCTATTCATATACTCGGTTGGATAAGAAGACATTTGGTTCTTTGTGTATCACCCATGCTATGAATAAGGAGTCGATAGAGAAATATATAATTATTTTCAAAGCAATGCTGAACTGACTGCAAAGCATACATATGTTGGAGTCTCAGAGACCAAAACCCAAACTCATAATATGTTTAATGCAACTTTTTGGAGCTTAATCCTTTGTATAAAATGTATTCTAAATAATAGAAATTTTAAATGCCCATGCATTTTAATTTTGGCATATTAAAAATTACAATTTGAGTGGTTTTTGTCTAAACATTTTTTTTCCCAAGTTTGGTACTTAATTTTTATTTTTAAATTTTTATTTTTATTTTTAAATTTTTATTTTAAAGATGGGTACAATTCAGGGTTAGGTCATTGTACAGGTACAAGTAAAGTTGGGGCCTCACTTTGGTCCCCATTTCAGATCAGGTACCCTTATAGATGAAGTGTGCCCCCTTCCCCTGGCAGCTTCCCACTACTGCCAATCCCTTTCTTTAAGTATTATGATAATTATTCAGAGTTTGCTTATGAGTGAGAACATGTGGTACTCAGTTCTTTGTTTCTGTGATACATCACTGAGCCTTATAGATTCTAAATCCATCCAAGCCACTGTGAAGTTCATAATTTTGTCCTTCTTTATGGCTGTATAATATTCCATCATGTATATGTGCCACATTTTAAAAATCCAGTTCAGTTTTGATGGGCAGCATGGTTGGTTCCATGTTTTTGTTATTGTGAATAATGCTGCAGTAAACATGTGTGTGCAGGTATCTTTTTCATAGAATGATTTCAGTTCCTCCAGGTATATTCCCAGAATGGGGATTGCTGGGTCATATGGAATGTCGATTTTTAGATCTTTTAGGAATCACCACACTGTTTTCCACAAAGGTTGTACTAGATTACACTCCCCCAAGAGGGTAGAAGTGTTCCCTTTTCCCTGCATCCTCTCCAGCATCTGTTGTTTGAGTTACTGATGATGACCACCCTGACTGGAGTTAGGTGGTATCTCAGTGTGGTTTTAATTTGCATTTCTTTGATGATTAGTGAGACTGAGCATTTTTTCATGTATCTGTTGGCTGCTTCTATGTCTTCTTTTGAGAAGTATCTATTCATATATTTTGCCTACTTCTTAATAGGGCTGTTTGTCTTTTTCTTTTTGGCGTGTTTGAGTTCCTTGGAGATCCTAGATGTTAGGCCTTTATCAGATATAAGGTTGGCAAACATTTTTTCCCATTCTGTCTTCTTGCTCTTATGATGGTTTCTTTTGCTTTGCAGAAGCTTGTCAATTTGAGTTATCCAAATAGGAAAGGAGGAAGTCAAGTTATCCCTCTTTGCTGAAGATATATATGATTCTATACCTAGAAAATCCAAGAGTATCCGTCAAAAACCTTCTTGCACTGATAAAGGACTTTGGCAAAGTCTCAGGGTAGAAAATCAACATGCAAATAACAGTTGTGTGATGTCAGAAAGTCCTCCTTCTAATTTAGGTTTTTGAGTTTGTTTCCATATAGATATGCATAGTAATCTCTGATAATTTTTTGTATTTCTTCTGGGTTTGATGTGATTTGATCTTTTGCATTTCTGATTGTGATTATTTGGGCTTTTTCTCTCTTTTTCTTGGTCAATCTGGCTAGGGGCTTGTCAATCTTTTTTATTCTTTCAAAGAACCAGCTCCTTGTTCTGTTGATTTTTTCCTATAATATTTTTGTCTTCTATGTTCTGTGTTTGGACTTTTACTTTGGTGATCTGGATTCTTTTTCTGAAATTTTGATGGTATTGTCTTTCTAGCTCCCATAGGTGATTTGTTAGGCTGTTAACTTGTGAGCTTTCCATTTTCTTTATGTTTGTTTGTAAAGATATGAATTCCCCTCTTAGTACTGTTTTAATGGCATTCCAGAGGTTTTGGTAAGATATTTATTTATTTGCATTTGTTTCCAGAAATCTTTTAATTTCTGCTTTGATTTCCATGTTTACCCAGGAGTTGTTTAGTATCATGCTGTTTAGTGTCTATGTCTTTGTGGGCTTTAGGGTCGCTTTGTTGGTGTTGATGTTTACTTTTATTCCACTGGTCTGAGAAGGTGCATGACAGTATTTCAATCTTATGAAATTTGTTTATGTTTGATTTGTGGCAAAGAATGTGATCAATCTTGGAGTACATTCCATATGGTGATGAGTAGAAGGTATATTCCATGGTTGTTGGGTGAAGTGTCCTGTAGGTATCTATTAAGTCCATTTGGTCAAGTGTCAAGTTGAGGTTCTGGATCTCCGTGTTGATTTTTTGTCTCAATGCTCTATCTAGGGTTGGTAGTGGGGTATTTAAGTTCCCAGCTATGATAGTGTTAGAGTAAATATCCCTTTTTAGTTTACCTAGAAGCTGCTTTATAAAGGTTGGTGTTCTTATGTTGGGTGCATATATGTTTAGGATGGATATTTCTTGTTGACAGATTGAACTTTTTATCATTATGTGGTGACTTTCCATATCTTTTTAAACTTTTGCTAGTTTAAAAGATACTTTGTCTCATATTAAGATCGCAACTCTTGCTTTCTTTTGTGTTCCATTCACCTGAAAATTTGTTTTCTCTCCTTTACTTTGAGTCTGTGAGTGTCCTTTCTGGTGAGATGAGTCTCCTGGAGACAATATATTGTTGTATCATGTTTTGTTTTTTTTAATCCAGTTTGCCATTCTATGTCTTTTCAGTGGTGCATTTACTCCATTCATGTTCAGGCTATTTATTGAGATGTGAGGGTTTATCCCTCTTAAGAGGGCCTTATAGGGTTTGTTCTTGTTGTTTGTTTGTTTGTTTTTCTATTTTGAGGTTGATGTATGTGTGTTTTTTCAATCTTTTTCCTGCATTCTTTGGAAGAGTGTGGTCATTCTTTTCTTCTTTTTTCTGTGTTTAAAAGTTTCTCAAGTGTTTCTTGTAGAGCTGGTCTGGAGGCAGCATAAGCTCTTAGAGATTGAATGTCTGAGAAGGATTTTAATTCTCCATTGCTGATGAAACTTAGCTTATCTGGGTAGGAAATTCTTGACTGGAGTTGTTTATCGAGAACTTTGAAGATTGGACTTCAGTTTTTTCTAGCCAGTAATGTTTCTTTAGATAAGTCTGATGCTATTCTAATTGGTCTTCCCTGGTAAATAGTCTGACCTTTCTCTCTTGTTGCCCTTGGGAGTTTTTCTTTTATACCTACTTTGTGTAGGTGAATTACCATGTGACTAAGAGTCAGTCTTCTCATTTGATGTCTTGCAGGAGTTCTCTGAATCTCTTGTGTTTGGATGCTCATGTTTCTGATGAGATGAGGGAAGTTTTCTTGGATAATTTCATGGAATGTTTGTTCTAGGGTGGTCTCTGTTTCTCTATCTGCCTTAGGAATGCCAATTATTCTTAGGTTTGGCCCCTTGATATAACCACACATCTCCTGGAGACTTTGTTCTGTCTTTTGAAGCTTCTTTTCTGTGTTTTTAACTGTTTGTGTTAATTCTACATTTTGCTATTCAAGCTCTGAGATTCTTTCTTCTGCTTGGTTAATTCTGCTTTCCACGCTTGTCAGTTTGTTATTTATTTCATTTACTGTATTTTTTATTGCTATCATCTCAGTTATCAACTCCTTTATTCTTTCCCCTTGTCCCTCCTCATTTCTATTCATTCTCTCTATTAATATTCTGATCTCTGGGTTTGTGGTTTGAGACCATTTTTTCTGGGGGCTTTTCATTGTTCGAGTTCTGAAATCTATATTTTCAGTTGCTTTCTTCCCAGGAGTCTGTATAGGACTTCTGTTCTTCCTTTGATTCTTCTTTATTTGTGATAGTTTCCCTCCCCACCTTTTTCTCCCCTTTCTTAATTCTGTTTCTCAGTGATGGGGCAATAGCTTTCACTTCTGTTTGTTCAATCTCCTATTCTTCCTTATGTAGATCCTCTGGATTTGTTCAATTTTGAAGCTGGACTTGGGATTGGGAGGGGCTGTGTTCTTTGCAGTTTTGAGGTTTGTTTAAGGTGTGATGGGGGAAGCTGTGTTTCAGAAGGTATTTGCAGATCACAGTATATGCTGTTAGGTGTGTGAGCCTCCTGGAATCCACTTCCCCCTACCTTACAATCTGTCCATGTGGTAGGGCATATGTATTCCCTCCAACTCCTTCACTGCTGCTGCTGCCAAGTCCACCACTCAGATCATATGTGTCTATGCCTGGTCCATCGTGGAGGTGGAGTGTCTATCTCTCTTTCTGTCCGCTCCTGAAGTTTCCTCTCTTGGTCAGTGATGATCGTTCCCAGATGAGTGTAGAGATCGCCTCCAGATCTCAGGTTGGAGGCTGAACAGAGCTGGGCAAGCCAACACAGGTCTCTGCTCATCCTGGAACAGAGAAATGGTGGCGATCAGTGTCTCCTTGCCATCAGTGGGGCTCAACTCCAGATTTCCTTGCCGTGCCCTCTCCACAGTTCCCACTGCTAGTGCCTGGCCCTTCCATGGGCCGGGTGCCAGGTGCTGAGGAGCTGCTGACTTCCACTGCCTCCTCCTGGGAGACCCCGAGAGTGGCTGATGATCCTGCATGCTGGGGGCTCTGACCTCAGGGTAGTGATGGGTTGCAGCCACCTCCAGAGGGAGGCCCCATGTGCTTGATCCTGAGACTCCCTACAGACAGACTTTCACTCACTGAGCTGCGTTCACCCACTCATGCAGACTGTCTTTATGGACACTCACCTTTACAGAGACTTTCATGCTCCCACTGGTTCTGTTGCCATCTTGCCTCCTCAAAAATCATGTTCCTGAGAAGAGCCAGTTCAATGGGTCTTCTTCTTCAATCAGATGACTTGTCGGGCATCACAGCAGCAGGGCCTGCAACCCAGGTATACCCAAGCTTACTTTTTAAAGTTTTTAAGAGACATCTTCAATAATACACTTCTACATAATTTTAAAGTTTGGTGATATGGGATGATTATTAAGGAAACTACTACTGCTTGGGAATTATAAATAAAAACTGATGAACTATTTTTAATTTCAAACCTATTCTTTATTTCTTTACAGAACATTAGCTCTAATTAAACCAGATGCAATATCAAAGACTGGAGAAATAATTGAAATAATAAACAAAGCTGGATTTACTATAACCAAACTCAAAATGATGATGCTTTCAAGGTAATTTGTTGATCATTTTCAGTTATATAATGTCTGATTCCTTTGAAAAAAATTATCTCTTATCTTTCATGTCATTGTTTAAAATAAAAAACCTTCCACTGAATGGTAAATAATAGATGAATACTCTTACCAGAATGAGAACAACAAGACAACAGGTAATCAGATGCATACTCTAAGCAATTAGGAATTGTCAAATTTACATGCCTCATTTAGCTATTTATTGTCTTTCATAACCCCATCAGCTTTTATAACATCAATGCTTGATGATTATAATCTCTTCTTCTTAATATACAACTTTAGCACACTATACAAAAATAATAGAGGAAATAAATATCTGATTATTGCTACTTGATAAGGAGATGTTATTGGTTATTGTTGAGATTTCCAAAAGTCATACCTTTGGGAATGTTTACATTTAGCTCCTATTTATATATATATAATGGGTAAATATGCCTGTTTACCACTCTGAAAAGCAGTCGAACCTATCTGACCAGAAATCTCCCAAGTTATTTAGTGAAAATAAGATTTACACATCCTATTTAGCCTTTCCTATGATTAAATAAGTAACTCCAACTGTATGGTAAAATTTTGTTTCCACCTTGAGAGTAGCAAGGAAAATATTCACAATGTCCAAACAAAAAATGGAGGATGGGGACAATCTTCTCTTTAGCTCTGTTAGAGAACTTTTGAGAAGAAAACACATAAATGCTCTTTCCATGATAATGGAAACTCATTTAAAAAAAAAATTCCCGCCGGGCTCCGTGGCTCAGCCTGTAATCCCGCGCTTTGGGAGGCCGAGGTGAGTGAATTGCCGTAGCCCGAGGGTTCGAGACCCGCCTGGGCAACTTGGTGAGACCTCATCTCTACAATAAATCAAAAAAATTAGCCGGGCATGGTAGCGCATGCCTGTAGTTCCAGCTATGGAGGGCTGAAGTGGAAGGATTGCTGGAGCCCAGTATGTCGAGGCTGTGGTGGCCGGGAGCGGCTACTGCATTGCATTCTGGGTGACAGAGTGAGACTCCAACTCAAAAAAAAAAAAAAAAAAATTCTCTACCTAGTAGGCAAAGCAAAGACTGAAGCATTCCAGTGAATGAAGAGGGGAGATGGGTATCTATTCGGGTAGAGGCTGTTTTTCCTGGGACCACCCTTGCGTTGGCTAAGTGTGACACAATAACACAGAGTGTCTCTATGGACATGAATCTAGCAGTTGGTCAGAGCTGGCTCTGGTAGTGTGCTTATGTTTCTCCACTGGTTTTTTGTTTTAGTCAAGTATCTTTTTGCTGCTTCAAGAAGACATCTGTTTCTTTATCTATTCCAAGGGTCTGTTGTACTTTTGTTTCTGGGAGAATAGGGACAGTGGATAGCTATAGACATTCAGCTCAGCTTTGATAAATCTGATCCCTAGAAACTTCAACAAAACACCCTCATTTTTAATCCTGACAACAACATTTATTTAATTTGAATACTTCCCCTATGGTAAGATCTTGCAGTTTACATATTTTCTGGAGGCCTGCATTTCAGAGCACAGAACCTAGAGCCAGATTGCTTATAACTGTGCCATTTACTAGGTGTGTGACTCAACACCTTATCACTTTTCTTGTTTCTTCATCTGCAAAATGAGAGTTATAACAGTACCTATATCATAAGTTGTTAGGAGGGTTACATGAGTTTAGTATCTTTACACCTCTAGTGTTTGATAACTTGTCATCAAACATCCAGTGATAAAGATGCTACTTATTTTTCATAATGGCTCTATAGCACATAAAGAAAGCTGCTAGAACCAATTAACACTACAAGAGCATCATAAGGTATAAATTTGTTAGTTTCTTTGAAACCTTGAGGCTTGCTAATTCCATCCATGCCTTATACAACACTTTCATTTTTTGAAGTGCCACAAATGCAAGCCCTTCTAATTACTCGATCACACACATATTCATTCCTTTGTTGTTAATCACTTCTTTTCCCTGACCACTAATAGTAGTCCTCTGACCACTAATCTCTTATCAAACCCTGTTACTGGCTCCTCTGGAAGTCAAGTTTTATTGTAAACAAACATTTCTGTGTCCATAGTATCTTAGCAGTATCCCCATACCTCTTACATCTTTCCTTTATTGAAATTCGATTCTTCTCCAAGGACTTTTATTTCCTTTTAGCCCTGTAGGCTGCTTGCTCTTGAATATTTCTTGTGTCATAGGGTCATGATATAGCATTAGTATTTTAGCTGTCTTCTGAAAGTCCACATTCTTCTTCACAAAAGCACTCATCCTTGGAAGGCCATGTCATTTAGTTGTATGCCATCCAGTGAGCCTAATTTCCATTCTTCAGGTCACAAAGTCTATGTTTGTTAATGATTTAGGCACTTGGTTCGTAATTTCCATCCACTCCAACTTCTCCTGACTGTTGGGATGACTTCAACATCTCTGTGAGTGATTATCCAGAACCCTGACTCTGTAACCCATTTGCTTTCCCTTCTCAATGACTGTCACCCTCATTTCAATAACCTTTTGCCATGGCTACATCTTTTTCTTAAAATAAGTATTCCATCAGGTACTGTGCTTGTTCTTTTCTTTACACTTGCCTTGGGTGGTCCAGCCCATGTCTGTATCATCCCTACCACTTATTCATAGATGAATTCTGAATACGTCTTCAGCCTTGACTTCTCTCTGCAACTATCAATCTGAAAGTGATTCAAGATTCGTTCTGCTGCTCCTGTTTCTCATACCTACCTGATATTTACATCTTTTCACCTCTGCTTTCTGTATACCTCTAGGAGCCATTCCTTCCTTACAATTCCTATTGCAACTGCCTTAAGTAAAGCATTTTATAGGCCCATGTTCAGGCTCTCAAAGTCTTAAAATGGCTACTGACTGATTTGTCTGCATCTAGACTTACCATTCTCTGTTTCTTGATGGGTCATTTTTTACCCCAAGATTGCTCCATGTCATTTTTATATTGCCATTAGAATAAAACTTATAAAATGAAAATCTGAACATACTACCATTCCTTTCTTAAATCCTTCAATGGTTCCCCATCATCTGCAGGAAAAAATGGACTAGCTCTTTAAGTATATAAGACCCTAGGTGATCTGGCCTCACTTACCTTAATAGACTCTAAGAAGATACTTAAGTTTCAGTTCCCTAAATGTGTCATGTTTTATCTCATCTCCATTCTCTAGTACATAATTTTGTTTTATTTTGAATGCTCTGCCTTGTCTTCTGTCTAGTCCATTGCTACTTATCATTCATGCCCAACTCAAATATCTAATAGAACTTAATTCCAAAAAAACTGCTTCTTTAATTATTCATAATATTTCATACATTTCTGTTAATATAACTGTTGCCTGGGATTTTTACCTAGCTTACAAGCTAGCAAGTAAGTCTGTTACTCTTTCATGGGTGCTCACACATGATGTGAGACTTATGGGTTAGAGACAAAAGACTTCATTATGATTTACTAGCAAGCAATTAATAAGCCTGCTCTTTGTACTGAAGAGAGGCACTACCCATCCCTCAAGGTTGATTGTTATAAACACAACCCTGAGAAATGATAAAGAGCACTCAGGGCCTTGCATTCTTGGCATAACCAGTAATACAGGTTAAGAGCACGAGAGACATGGAGGGGTTCTTTTCAGTGTATAAATATTTTCTAAAATTGTTCACATATCAGTTCTTCCACATGACAGTATCCAAAAGGCAGCAGCTGAGTTCTGCCTGAGTTTGTGTTTCTAGTTCTTGGATCGGTACCTGATTCAAGGTAGGCAATAAGTAAATGGGTCTTGAAAGAATTAATGAATAGATCCTTTTGAAAGAATGTTGAGTTTCTTCATAAAAACACAATAAAAAATAACAAAAAACTTTGCTAGGCAGTAATGTACTTGTTCATATGTATCTCACTCTAAATCTTTTAAGCAAGGGATTAGATAGGAATGATGGGGAACAATTCTTGAATGCCATCATTATGCTACTGTACTCTGGTCTGGGCAACATAGTGATACCTTGACAAAAAATAAAATAAAATAAAAATAAAAAGTTGATGTTGATATATATTTGTCACTGTGAGCTCAGTTTAAAACCTTTAAGAAAACTACGCAGTTTTAATAGTGACACCTGATTTGCTTTAAAAAAAGTAATTTATACTTTTTAGCTAATCAATTTAAAATGCATTTTTTAAAATTGTCTGTATAGCTATTCTTTAGTGGTAATATAAATTTAAAAAGTAAATCCCTGTTACCATTAATACATTCTGAGTTTCTCCATATTCTTTTCTTTTTTTGGTGATATCAGTTAAAGCTTCAGTTTTTTATCCATTGATCACCAATAAAATAAGAATAATTTTAAAAACACAAGGATATAGTCTTTCTTTTGGAGAGATCTAGCTAAGAAAGAAAGCTGTAATTACTAAATTAAAATTCTAACCTAAACTCTCAAGTCTAAAGCCTATGGAGAAAGTGGCAAATTTTGAATTAGAAGATGACTTTTCATTTTTGGTGTAACTTATATGATCTTTAAAGAACAAATATTCCTATTGGTCAAATGTTAAGCTATGTTTCTAAAATATTAAAGATGGTGGTGAAAAGGAAGATAAATGATAAACATCTCAAGTGGAAAAGTAAATATTGCCTTATATTCATTTTAATTTTACATCTTAAAATAGTTATGAATCATACTTGTAAAATATTTAAAAGGAGGTGAATTTGACAATATTTGGTGAAAAATTATTAATTAGTTCATATAAATATCAAATAAATATGAACTTAGAAGATTTCATATTTATTTTATTAATGTGATCTAAAGTAATAATTATTATATAATTCTTAACTATTCTTTTTGTTTATTTTATAGGAAAGAAGCATTGGATTTTCACGTAGATCACCAGTCAAGGCCCTTTTTTAAGTATGTACTTAATTTGGGGGTTAGTGGTAAATAGTGGAGGATATTCCAGAAAACAAAGAAGTTATATTTTTACAATTCCAAAGTTTGTTACGTGAGAATAATTTGTCAAAGGGATCACAGCAACATCTTACAACTGCACAGATTTCTTTCTTAAGAATTGTTTTCTCCGTCCTTTTATTTGCTAAGAATTCTTATATCTCATTATTAAATGTCTTAAACTTTAATTAGTAGCAAATAGGATAATTTGTTTGAATTACAAGGAGGGTAGCTTTTTTAAAAAAGAGTTTAGCAGTCCTCAGCAAAAAAACACAAAGCGGGAAGAATCATGCTCCCAGACTTTAAGCTTTATTA
>CAUYQG010021963.1:0-15007 GCA_963574415.1 Tarsius wallacei
TTTTTGGTGCGCTTGAGTTCCTTGTAGATTCTACATGTTAGGCCTTTATCATACATATAGTTAGCAAATATTTTTTTTCCCATTCTGTGGGCTGTCTCCCTGCTCTCTTGATGATTTCTTTTGCTTTGCAGAAGCTTGTCAGCTTGATGAGTCCTCACTTGTCTATCTTGTTTCTAACGGTATGGGCATTTAGGGTTTTGATCAGGAATTGGTTGCCAGTTCCAATTTCCATAAGGGTATCTCCTGAATTTTCTAAGATTCTTATAGTTTGAGGTTTTACTTTTAGGCCTTTCATCCATTTAGTGTTAATTTTTGTATATGGTGATAGGTAGGGGTCCTGTTTCAATCTTCTGCATGTGATCAGCCAGTTTTCCCAGCACCATTTACTGAATAGGCTCTCCTCTCCACAGTGGTTGTTGTTGGTGTCAAAAATGAATTGGTTGAGAAATTGGAGGCTTTGCTTCCAGAATCTCTCTCCTGTTCTACTGATTCATATGCCTGTTCTTGTATCAATACCAGGCTTCTTTGATTATGGTAGCCTTATAGTAAAGTTTGAAGTCTGGAAGTGTGATACCTCCTGCTTTTTTTCTTTTGCCAAGGATTGTTTTGGCTATTCGTGGATGTTTGTTTTGGCTATTCATGGATGCTTGTTTCCATATAAATTTCTGTATTGTCATTTCCAGGTCTGAAAAGAATGACGTTGGTAACTTAATGGCTATTGCGTTGAATCTTTAGATTGCCTTTGGTAAGATGGACATTGTAACAATGTTGATTCTTCCATTCCATGAGCATGGAATATTTTTCCATTTGTTTGTGTCTTCTTGGATTTCTTTGAGCAGTGTTTTGTAGTTGTCATTGTAAAGGTCTTTCACTGTTCTGTTTAGGAAGATGCCAAGGTATATCATTTTTTGTGTGTGACTAGTTGGAATGGGATTGCGCTTTTTATTTGGCTCCTCTGCTTGCTATTGGTGCATAAGAATGCAAATTGTCTTTTTACATTTATTTTCTATCCTGAGTCTTTTCCAACATGCTTTATCAGTGCAAACATGTTTTTGACAAATTCTTTTGGATTTTTAAGTTATATGATCTGATTGTCAGTAAAGAGGGATAATGTGACTTTTTCTTTTCCTATTTGAATAAGCCTGATTTCCTTCTCTTGTCTGTCCTAGCTAGGACTTCCAACACAATGTTGAACAAGAGGGGTGACCGTGGGCAGCCTTCTCTTGTTCCAGTTTTCAGGGGAAATGTCCAGTTTCTGTCCATTTATCAACATGTTAGCATTTGGTTTATTGTAGATGGCACTTACTATTTTGAGGTATGTTTCTTCTATACTTAGGTGTCTGAGGGTTTTTAATAAAAAGTTTTTTCTGCATCTAATGAGATAATCATATGGTTGTTGTTTTTGCCTCTTTTGATGTATTTAATCACATTTATGGTCTTGTGAATGTTGAACCAGTCCTGCATCCTGGGGATGAAGCCTACTTGGTCATGGTAGGTGATTTTTGAGATGTGTTTTTGTATGCAATTTGCTAGACTCTTGTTGAAGATTTTTGCATTTATATTCACTTGCACATTAATAAACCTATGTCTTATGACTTTTCCTGTCTGTCCACTCCACATGATATGCTCTGTTTTCCTCACAATCCCTCGAAAGTGGCAAACACACTCCACATAAAGGTTTTACACTACAGAATAGATGGTTCTTCCTCAAGAAAACTCATTATCTTGATAACTTATTATGGTTTATTTCTTTGTCTTTTCCAAGTCTCCGTTCTCAATGAAGATTACCTTGATACCCTACTTAAATTTGCAACCCACCTCACACTCATACCTCCTCATAACCAAAGCTCTCCATCTTCCTAGTCTAATTTTAACCTTAGCATCTCCCATCTTCTCATAATGTATCTATTTATTTGAAATATTAGTTGTTTATCTTCACTTACTTGTATATGAACTCTACAAGGGCAGGGATAACCACCCATTTTGTCTACTGATGTTTGCCAAGTGCCTAGAACAGTACCTGACATACAACAGGCAGCAGGCAAATGCTTGTTGGATGAATAAACCAGGGAAGCTTATTTACTATGTTTCCCTGTTGGTTATTCCAAGATCCCATGAGTCCTTATCATGCTTTACTAATCTATTTTTTTATTTCTGTGCAGCACATGATGTTTTCCTGTTTCTTATGTCACTGATAGCAGTTCCAATTTTGATTTTGTTGGATTTACAACTAGAACAGGAATGTCTTATTCCAGTAAGTGGAGGATTCCTGCAATTATTTTTTTAAATGGATATACTTTTCTATTCACTTGGGAATCATAATCCCGCCTTGATGCCTTTTAGGCTGTTCTAAAGAAATTCCCCGTGTTGTTTCATCATTCAAATTTTACATTATATAAGATCAAAACATGATTATAAAATGATTTTTTGGGGAGTGGATTTTAGACATTAAAGAAATTTTTTATGACTGCAGAGTGGATGTCAAAAAATGCTATTATTATCATCCATAATAATTTGCTGAAGAGACCGCCACACTCACGGAAAGTATATACAGTTGAGTATATAAAGTAAATGTGATCAACAACTCTTAGTGAGAGCCAAATGCACAGTGTAGACCTGCTGGTTTATAGACTGGCAACATTAGGCATATGCCTGACAGAAACTCAGATATCACATCAGATCCATTGAGTAAGAATATACAATTTTTTCAAGATTATTAAGTCATTTCTTTGCACATAAAGTTTGAGAGCACTTTCAAATATATTTTGACTTTTGATTATAGGAATGCCCAAAGAAGCTAATGAAGTTAGAGAAGCTTAGAAAAACCTTTAAGTGTATTATAGCAAATTTCAACATAATTACTAAAGAGAACAAGTAAAAACAACAAAGTACAACTCAATCAAAACAGGTTACTGAAGTGCACATGCACACTTGGAGACATTCAGCATGGAGAAGCTATAACAATTGTTTAAATACAAATCTTGGAAGACAAAATTGAAACTGATAGTCCATATATTAATTTATTTTTTCAATGCCATCAAGGGGGGAAAAAACCCTAAAAAAAACCCCTTTAAATATGTAGCTGGAAATTATCAACCAAAAATTATCTTTTAAAAAATACTAACTCATATCAGGTCTATGGGAAAAAAAAAGTGTTCCACATGTTGGAAATTATTTTAAAATATGTGCTAAGTACTTGATTTCTATCAAAGGTAGAGTCAGTCAAAACTCACAAAGTCAGGTTATAGAAACAAGACTACTAGGACGGTTGAGAATACAACACTTTATTATTTACTGGGTATTCAGGAAGAAAATTGTGAAACTCTAGTTATTTTTTATCTTGCTTCAAATTTACATTATTGTTTCTACTGTAGAATATACATAACATTGGTAAAGTTTTATGTTTACATAGTCTATAATAAACATTATAACATTACTATTAGGTTCATATTCAAAAATGTTTTACTGATAGGGACATACTTATCACATTATACATTTATTGATTTTACTTTAATATATTTTTAACACAGTCTTCCCCAAAAGTTTTATCATAATTTGCTATTTGACTGTTTATGAAATAGCAATGGTTTTCTTCATTTATATATTTTTTAAAAACTAATTTTAAGTATGAACAATTGCATTCTAAAGAGATTCTTTCAGCAACTTTCACTGACAAATTGTGTCCATAAGCCTTGTTCTTACCTTATTCAATATGATAGATAAGAACTAAAATTTACCATTTTACTGAATAGAGAAGCATCAACAGAAAGGAAAAAACCAAATGAGTACCTCATATTGGCTATACGCACACATTGAACATAGTTGAACATAAATTGATATGTTAGTTGATGAGTTGATTACTTAAGTAATTACTTATATCTCAAGCTCAATGAATAGTAATAGAATTCAAATCAACACTCCTTAAAATATTTTCCTGGTTTGTCTGCATCAGTATTTTTGGAAATGCTAGATGAGCCCAAGGCCAAGTCTACTTGATCAGAATCTTTATGGGTGGAATCCAGAAATCTGTATTTACCTAAATACATGCCAGATGATTCTCATGCATATTAAGGTTTTAAAACCAATGAGATTCTAGATCTTTATCTTACTATATAAGGGGGAAAAATGAAATACCATAATTTTGCAATCTTTATTCTCAGCATTTCCGTATGTTTCTAATAAAAATATTCTATAAGGATATAGCACACCATGTCTGATTGTTGATATCTTGTTTTGGTAGGTTTTAATTTATCAAGATTTTTGTAGCATAGGGTAAATATTGAATGATAGCTTTGGCCTATCATTTATCTATTGACTGTGTTCATCTTCTTTGCCTCAGCAAGAAACACTCTGATGCATATTTAACTGTGGTCACACTGCTTTAACCATCTACCTGAAATACAGTGGAGGAATTGAAAAACAACAGTATTGATGAGAAGAAATGTAGAAAAAAATTGATTTATGTTGCAAGATAAATGGTCACCATTTAAAAAATCATGGAACTTGCATTTTAGGAAAACCTCTTGAATCATAAAACTAAGATTTTAAAAAAGAAGAAAGGCTTATGTACACACACAAAAAAATCTACAAGTAAACTCTCAATGTTGAGAGTGTGTCTTTATGTGGGAAGTATAGTGATCTTTAAAATAGAAGTCAGTGAATATTTTTGGAATGAGTGGCTCCATTTTAAGGGAAATAGTGTCATATTAGCAAATACAAGTTTACTGGAAGGCAGTCTAATAATGAGAAACTTTAAAATAAAAGAAAAAAAAATAGATGATGGACTCTGTGGGCTTCTGGCTGAGTCTCCCAGGAAAATAAAATTGTAAAAATAAATGTTCTTCATTTCAAGTAATCTGAGCAGTCTAGTGTGACTCAGCCCCTTGGGTAGAGAGCAGGGCAAGTTGAGTGGTAAGAAGTAAAGATTGGATTTGGGTAACATCATTCCCTTCACTATCACATCTTTAGTTAAGCTAATTTCATCAAAGGGCACATAACCTTTTGTTTTGAAGAGATAGAAACACTTCTGAGAGGTGTTTTTTCATTTGCTTGTCTTTGTGTTTTGTTTTGTTTTCTCTAACACTGATCCTCTTTAGCCCTTTCTGCGTGAATATCAGCAAGCTGCTTTTGAAATCTAAGGTATAAGTCCCCCAAAATATTGAATACGTTACAAGAACGAGGTTTTCGTCTGTTTTCTGCAGCAATTTCCCAACATCTATTTGTGATCATGCTATTTGTCCTAATAGTTCTTGAGAGGCATTTGGGAAATCTGACTTCATCTCTGCAAAAAGCTGCCACACAAGGAAGTCACCTGCATGTGTCACAGCGGAAAGGCGTCAGGTTTGAGAACAGTCTGGAGCTGCCATGTCCTCTGGAAGTTTCCCCTATGGCATTTAGCTAACTTTTTGTGAACTGCCCCTAACTGCCAGCTTTTAAGAAATATGTTTCTGGCTGTCAAGTCCCAATGCTGCCTAATTTACACAGATAAGGAGTTCTACTAAGATACTTCAGAAAGTCACTTATGCCATAAGGTATTCACATTATCTCGAGGCATTTCTATTTGACTAATAGAAAATGAATGTGTGGATTAATGCCTTTCGCAAGCCATTTAAAGACTGAGAGAAAGAAGCCTCATTTGGGTCCCCAGTGGCCTCCTCATGCCTATCTGTTGTCTCAGCTAGTAGCTTTCGGTACTTTCAAAAGCAAAGGGTGAGTTTTGACTTCATAGAAAATGCGTTTAAATCAGAAAGTTCATGTGGCCTTCAAACTTTGGATTACTGCCATGGCACGCTGCATTTCACCTTTGATTTAAAGATAGAGAACATGTGGCTTCCTAAAAATGAAAAACTCTTTAACTAGAGTCCCAAAATTCTAACGCAATCAGCTGTTAAAGGAGAAATAAAAAGGCAAACACCAGACATCAGAATAAGCAAAACAGTGAAACTGGGTCGCTAATTGCCTCTCTATAACTCTTAGGACTTAAGATGGGAAATATTTCTCTTTATCTGACCAAGACTGGATAAATAATTGTTAGTGTTGCCATAAGTATAAATCCTATAGACTGTGAGCTTGGTGAAATTATTGTTAGCATGATTATTTTCATTAGCTAGCGTTATTGAATGTTTAAGGGCTAGCCACTCTACTATCTTACATATATTATTTAATTGAATCCTACCAAACTTGTAAGCTAGAAACTAATTTTGTTATTCCATCTTCAAGATAAAAAATATTAACGTGAAAATAAGTTTCCATTATTAGTGAATTGGATAACATTGGAGACAAAATACCTTGATAGTCTTAATCTGGTGTGTGTGTGTGTGTGTGTGTGTGTGTGTGTGTGTGAGAGAGAGAGAGAGAGAGTCTCACTCTGTCGCCCAGGCTAGAGTGCAGTGGCACACTCATGACAGCCCCAGTGTCAACCTGCTGGGCTCCAGCAATCTTTCCACCTCAGTCTTCCAAGTAAGTAGTCTTATTCTTAACCACACATCTTGATACATATACACAATGGAATATTATGCAGCTATAAAGAAGGACAAAATTATGGACTTCACAGCAACTTGGATGGATTTAGAGTCTACCATACTCAGTGACCTATCACAGAAACAACTCAGTACCACATGTTCTTTCTCACAAATGGACACTGAACATTTAACATAAGACTACATGAAAGGGATTGACAGTAGAAAGTCACTGCCAGGAGAGGGAAGGGAGGATCGGAGCCATAACACTATTAAGGTTACCTGATCCCAAGCTAGGTGAAGTGAGGACCAATGGGAGGCCCAGACTTCACCTGTATGATAACCACTTGTGTACCTAACCCTGAACTGTACCCCACACCATTAAAGTTAAAAAGCACACATATTTTTTTTACTGCACTTTATAAAATAGGTTCTGAATAAATAATTTTCATAAAAAATTAATTCCTGCATGGGGCAATGCCTTAACATGTCATCATAGAAAGGATTTCTCAAACAATAGCAAGAGACTTGAATGGCCTGATAATGAAATTGTTGCAGCCCTAACATGCCCTGTCAGTAAAGCAAATGGTGGTGAGTGGGAATGGGAACAGCAACCCTCTCTCCATGGCCCAGCTACCTCTACATGAAGGTTGAAATTCTATTCAATGATATAAAAATTATCCTGCATGATTATTTACCATAGGGGCATGAAAAGTAAGAACAATGATGTTTAGAAAGACATGGAGGCTGGGCTACGCTGCTCTCTTATAAGATCTTTCTCTTTCAGGTAGCATGCAAGTTTTAAGTGAATGTTTCTTCTTTGAAAAAGATGTGTTTAGTTGATGGATTCTAGAGGCCAGCTTTACCCTGTGAAAATTCACCCTGCTCATTCTAGAACATAAATTAATGCCTACTCTTTCCCCAGAATCATATTTTATGTATGCCAAAAGACTAGAGATTTATGGATCATCTGCCATAAGGGAAATTTAGCTTCCACCAAGATCCAGTTTCTTTGCCCCTCCTCCTTGCAGCAGTCATCCCAGCAAGACAGAATTGTCTCACTGACTTCTCAGTGAAAGAGAAAAAGGGCTTGGAGTTAGGCTGTGAGGAGAAACAGGCCATAAAGTGACCAGCTTAATTAAGCCATTACAGTTTTTAGGGGTTTTTAAATACAGGCAATTTGAAAGTATAATTGAGCCTGATCACAGCCTCATCCTGTGTTTCCTTTGGTCTGCTGGGAACCAGATTGTGAATGGAAAACAGCTGGGATAACATCCTGTGTTGGGGGGGCAGTTTCCACTGCAGTCTCCGCAATGAATATATGAATTACTGTTTCTTCTCTTGGCTTGGCACAGGAGAGGGGCTTGGGCCTTCAAAATGTCAGGTACAGTGACAGATCCAGGGACAGGGTTTTGTTTGGCTGGGAGACAATATTCCACAGATTCTTCTGTAAAGAAGGTTTCAGAATGTACTGGGGGAAATGTTCTCTGGAAAAATGATTCTGAACTCCAGCCCTGAGGTTAGAAAGAGAAAACTAAGGAGAGAAATTATAGCTCAATGTTCTTCACATTTGTCGAGCAGAGGATAAGTTCAATTTAAATCTCCCCTTGGGGGGAAGTGGACATTTGGGGAAAGTATAAAAAGCTCACTTCATATGCTGTGAACATAATTCAGCACTCTGCTGACTAGGTAATCTTATTAGCTGCTTGTTCCAACTGGACATAATATTTCTTGTTTAGAAGCACATTCAGTGGATTAGCTTGTATCTTAGATTAACTCTAATTCCCATCCCTCACAAAAACACGCACACATATAAATAAATGCGCATGTATATTGAAGTACAGAAAGAAACTTTACTAGATATGCGCTGGAGATATTACTCTTGAGTACCACACACACCCCTTCAGCTGCTGACAATTTTGTCTCCTCTCCTTAAAACCAGTTCAACAAGGTTTAAGAGAGGTGCTATAAGATGAGAAAATAGGAAAAATGACTTGCAATGGGTCATAAAGAAAAATATGAGTGTTAGTGATTTAAGGATGTTTGTATATTTCTTTCAGTTCTAGTAATTTTTACTGTGGCATCCTTTTTAGTGATAAAATAGTTTATGTTGTCCTGATAATCCACTGAGCTTGGAATGGGATCATATGTCTAATTTATCATTGAAAAAAATAAATAGAGAAGAAAATATATATTTATGTGTGAGGTACTGTCTGGATGTAGACTGTTTTACCCTTCTACCTGACTTCTTTCTGTTCTCTCCCTCAGGAAGCAGCCTCTGGACAAGGCTGGTCTCAGAAGGGTATACATGTTCCCAGTAATGAGTTTGGTGATGCAGGTGACTAAACAGAGCTGAAAACAATGTAGTTGTCACACTTAATCAATATAATTGTAAACACCATATAGGAATTTGGATGTCTAACTTGATTGCTTTGATTACAAAACTGCTTGCTATATACTGCCATGAGGTGTGGAATTTTCACCAAACTGGGCACCATTGGTGCCTCCTGTAAGTTCTAATAAACCAATATATTTTCCTGTTGGACCTCCAGATGATTTCCTTGGAATAGGTAAACATTACATGCAAGCTCTCTCATATTTGGGTTTACTGTTACATGTATATTTTTTATGAAATAAACATACATATTTATTCTTACGTTTAAACTTCAATCACCTTCAAAGTACTCTCTATTTGATGCAATACACTTATGAAGATGCTTTTTTCACTGCTCAGAACAGTTTTTTAACTTGTCAACTTGATGCTTTTTAGTTCTTCTACAGCTTTTTATGTCACCTCTTCCATATCACAACACATTTCCTTTGAGAACTTTTTTCATCAGGGAAACACAAGTCGCTTGTGGTGAGATCAGGTGAATAGGGAAGGTGGGGCAAGGGGTCATGCCATTTTGGTCAAAAACTGCTGAACACTCAAAATGGTGTGGGCAGGAGCACTTAGAAATCACCTATTATAAAATGGACAGACATGTTGAAAGAATCTAAAAAAAAATTCACTGAAGCAGAACTCAGCCTCTCACAACAACACTAGTTGGCACAATAATGTGGATTGGATTCCTAGAACACACACCTAGCAGCAGAAACCTATGCTACAAGGGGCTTGCGCCAAAAAAAGATAATTATAGGTTTTGGGGGGTGACTCCTAGTATCATATATATTCATAAACACTACAAAATTACTTATATCTATACAGTAATTATACACAAACAGATAGATTAGATACATAGAGGAGTAGACAGATAGATGTGGACATATAGTAATTTTCTGGTAATTAGAGCCCATGTCTTCTATTTCCTGATACAAGGAATAGAAGTTTCACATGTGTTTGCAGATAGGATTATGTGCAAGCTTCTCATATTGTAGCTTCCTAGGAAATGTTTCTGTAAACTTTAAACCATGTGCCCATTTGCCGTTGTCGCTTTCCTCCTAAATGTGAACTTGATTAAATGTTACTTTATGTGAATTTGGTTGTAGGAGAACTTGGATATGTTAAAATAAAACATTGATTAAGTGTCTTTCAAACAGAATCTTTGGAAATTTTATTTACAAATGTAGGTCTTTAATAAGCTTATATGCTTCAATTATTTAAGAAAACTAAAATTAGAGCAGATTTAAAAATAAATATTCTGCATTATTGGAAGATAACTATGCTAGTACAATGTAGACATAGGAGTAAGAATAGGTGCCAAATGAAGATGTTCATTCTTCTTTAAGGACATTGAATTACAAGGAGGTTTTCCCTGAAATATACTTACATATAAGATATTTTCTTAAAATTAGGATAGTGTTGGTACTATCCTTTTAGAGACAGCTATCTTTGATACATACCTTTCACAGTGTGGGACCAAATAAATCCTTGTTTTGGATCAACACCTTTACTGAATGGAAACATGAAAAGTAAAATGTATGTGAAAAATGAACCTTGAAGAAAATACCAGCTGAGTACAAATAATAAAATCCAAAAGGATGAAATGACTGTGATGCCCAGTCCTCCTCTGCAAGCCCCAGGTTTCAACAGTTTACATCTTTGATTTTTCTCCAGCCTCCTTGGGCCATGTGCAAGAAGTGCATTGTATATTTCCAAATGCACACAATCAGCTACACAAGCACCTTCATAGATAAGTACTGTTCCTTTGAAACAAGGTCAACAATTCCCACAATTTCTGGGACCAGAATGAAATGAGTGATTGCTCCTTCATGTGGTAAATTACTCCTTCATGGCTTCCAGCCAGATATCATGATTGATTCAACTACTCAGGGTAGTAATTCTTAAACTACTGGGAGCTTCAGAATCATTTGGAGGGCTTGTTAAAACATAGCTTTCTGAACTCCACCTTCAGCGTTTCTAATAATGGAGATCAGGGGTAGTAACTAAGAATTTAATTTCTAACAAATTCCCAGGTGAAGGTAAATCTGATGCTGCTAGTCTTGTATGGGGATTATACTTTGAGGAACTCTAACCTAGAGAAACCAATTGCCTATGAAATGTACAGTAGCTTTTCTAGGGATGCCTTTTAGCAAAACTCCTCTGTACTTCTGGCCTCAATGAAGATTTGAGTGGATATAATAGGAGGCATAGGCTATGGGCAGGAGGTGAGAAGGTCAAGTGCATTGGATTTCTACTCTATCCATCCTCATGCCCTAGGGCTAAAAACTAGAGGTATTCTAGATTCCCGATTGGTTTTCAGGTTATTAAGTTTTTAAAGGATGAAGTATGCTAGCTTGCAGTTTGAAGGCAAGCAAAAACTTGTGAGAAGAAAAAAATATATGGCCTTAAGGTGCTCACCCAGAGGCTTTGAATTTATCTGATAAACCAGGTCATGACTTGAGGGGAAAGAAATTTTGCTTGTTAAAATAATCAGCTACATTTTCTAACAATTGGGTAGAAGACTCCAGGGAAAAACTGTTCTCTTTAAACTCTACAGATTCATGTATAATGTCCCTTCACAGGTATAGACCATGTAATTAAGAAAAGTGGAATAGTTTAGGAACATCTCCATAAGGTGTTAAAATGATTGGAAGGATCTCACATCTGTCACAGAGGACCTGATGTTAGGATATGTAATCATAGCTTGATTATTAAACTGTTAGAAATAGAAACAGAAATGGAGCTAGTACATACATATTAAAGAGATATTTCTGGGCTGAAGCTTGAAGGGCAAATATTGTTATGGTATTTTCTTTATTTAAAAATTCAGGGTTTTTTTCTCCTCCTGTTTTCCTCTTTCAATTTTGTAAATACAACCTGAGTTCCTTCTGTGTGCAGTGGAGTATATCAGGTTCTTTAAGTTAAAAAGTAAGTAGAACATGGTCTCTATTCTCAAATGTAAAACCAAAATGCATAACAAATACAGTAGAATGCATGCCATAAACACATGGAGACAGGAACAGGAGAAATATTTTGGGAAATGTAAAGAGGGTATTATGCTTTCCTTTTACAAAAATCCTCCATTAAGAGAATCACACTAACTCACCAAGGGCTTCAATGAGACTAGAACCATATATGTCAGAGTCAATTAAAATTATGAATTTTCCTTGTTGACTCCATGATACGTGTGAGTTAGCTATGCCCGTGATCCAGAAATAGGCGACTAGCTATTTTTTGCATACTCTTCTTCTTAAAACTAACCCCTATGAACCCAAACCTTGATTCTCATGGGCACCCTAATCCTTTAGTCAACCTTTTCAGAGTATAGTGTTTGACTCTAATCTAGTCCCTTAATCCAGATATCTGTGCTATATTTATGCACATAGCTTTTGTGTGTGTGTGTGTGTGTGTGTGTGTGTGTGTGTGATGCTTTTCTTCCTTCCTGTGGATGCAGAATTTCCTTATTGCTTTTTTCCTCCTTTTCTAGACATTGCTTCTACTCCTTTTTGTTTGCAGGACCAGCTACTAATACAGATTTTCTTCTTTCAGAAACGTAACTTTAACTTAATTGCTTGTTCATAAGAACTAAAATGTGTAATCCTAAGCAAAGAAGCGGATAATTGGAGTCCCCTTTCAATTTTGTATGGTCTGCAGTCCCTGAAGAGATAAGGAAAGAGAATATAAGTGATCACTCCAGCAAATCTTGTGATTGTGTGTACAAGGAAGCTGGGATTTGAAAAAAAATCTAATTGGTGGCATTTGAGATAGTTTTAAGACAAATTGAAGTGGGGGTGTTTGTATAAGCAAATGGTCTTATGTGTAAAGTAGAGTGGTGGTTTCTAGAAGTTGAGTATTATAATATTTAACTGATCTACTCTTAATCTAAGTCCAAAATTTCTGTCCTTGCTGCTTGAAACATTCACATAACTTTTTTGATCAATTCATTCTGTTTACCATTTTCAATTAAAAAAGATGTGTCACTCTCAAACATTCTAGTATGTTTTTTATTTTCTCACACTATTATAAGAATTGGCCCAAATTTCTGTCAATGGAAAATCTTTTTTAAAATGTGGTTTGGGTGATTAAAAAGTCTTCTGCAGGAGAAAGATTTTAAGGTACCATTCTGCTTCTCAATTATGTTATTTGTGAGAAAAAGGGGTAAATGATTTTTATTAGTTGACTTGACCAATGCTGTTATCTGGCTGGATGATTTCCAGTAATTAAGGTTGTTTCTCAATTATGTCCTGATAATCAGCCACAAAAATATCTTCAGTGATTTTTCAGAATCGTTTTGTTAGAGAGCACTGGAGACAGTATCTGACCTTAGAACTAAACACATGAAATTTCTCTTAACCAACAAATTTATAATTTGTTACAAGACATTCTTGTGTGAAAAAAGTTTTCATCCAATGGACATAGTTCTTGTAAGTTATATCACTTGAGCATAACCCTCAGAAATAGAGTTGAAAGGAAGTGCCAGATCCAGAGAAATTATCTATCAGTTAAGGGCCTACTCCCCATTCTAGTCACATTCTAAGCACTTCATGTTGAGTACCATGGTAATCTACCAGTAGGATTTGAGAGAGAATCCCACTAAGAATAAGATTGCTTCTGCCATCTCTAGCCTCCAAACTTCTTATGTACCACTGAAGAGCTAGGCCTCAGATCTGCACTCCCCTTACCCTCCCCAAATACACACTTGTAACCTCACAGTGATGATGTCTTTACAGCATCAAGGTAATTTCATTATTTCCCTTGTTTCCATTTGTGTCAGTCACTGGAAACTCTAGTCTCCCAGTTCATACCTTAATACAAGCCGATATCCTTTCCACTGGATGGTGATAGTAGCATTCTAACTGTCCTCCTCTGCTTTCACCTTACACTCAGCATCCAGAATGATTCTTCTAAAACTAAGTCACCTATGCCTCTACTCAAAAATCTCTACGGTTTTCTTCTCCTAGAACATAACATGCATATGGCAGAGACATTTCTTTTTATGTTACATTCACTACCTACTCAGCAATGCCTGGAACAGCATCTGGCACAGAGTGAGCACTCAAGAAATATTTATTAGATAAATAAATAAGGAAGAAAGAAATAGCTCCCCATTTTATATTTCCTTCTGCTTCCTTAGTCTAGGCCTCTCTCTCTTTTTTTTTTAATCTCGCTTTTTTATTTTTTAAATATGCACGGACTACTGTATAATGCTAAATATAGAAAAAATAAGTCACATGAGATTTAAAAATATTTGAACTATGGTATATATTCTTCTAGATATGTCCTGTAGTAATAGCTTCTTTCATAATATTCCTTCCCAACTCAGACCTCTACAACAAGCAATCTTAATGTTGTCACTGGTTGTGCTAGTTTCTTGTGGCTGCCATAACAAGTTATCACAAACTGGTTGCTTAAAACAATAGAAATTTATTTTTTTCACAGCCTTAAGGCCAGAAGTCTGAAATCGGGATGCTGGTAGTACTACACTCCCTCTGGGACTCAAGAGAAGACTTCTTTCTTTGCCTCTTACAGTTTCTTATGGTGGTTAACTCTCTTGGCTTGCAGCCACATCACTCTGTGTGTCTCTCAATGTGTCGTCAAATTGACTTCTATTGCGTGTCTTCTTTATCTCTTTTTCTTCAGTTTTATTGAGGTATAATTGATGAATACAATTGTATATACTCAAGATGTATAATGAATGAGTTGATATACATATGCATTATGCAATGATTGCCACTATCAAATTAATTATTTAAAAACTCACATAGTAACTTTTTTTTTGAAAATGGTAACACCAAAGATCCAATCTACTTTTTTCAAGTATATAAAGCATTATTATTGACTATGGTCACCATGTAATACATTAGAATCCTAGAGCTTACTTATCATGTGATTGAAAGTTTTGTAGTTTCTCTCTCTGTCTCTCTCTCTCTCTCTCTCTGTATATGTGTGTGTGTGTGTGTGTGTGTGTGTGTGTGTGTGTATGTATTTTTAGAAAGGGTCTTGCTCTGTTGCCCAGGCTGGAGTGCAATGTCATGATCATAGCTAGGTCACTGCAACTTCAAACCATGGGCTCAAGCCATCCTCTCACCTCAGCTTCCCAAGTAGCTAAGACTACAGATGCATGGCTCCTCTCCTGGCTAATTTATTATTAATATTATTATGATTA
>CAUYQG010021964.1:0-13566 GCA_963574415.1 Tarsius wallacei
GTTCCTCATCACAACCATTGCTCTTTTTTCCCCTTCCTTAAAGATTTTAGCTCCCAGCTCGCTCTCTCCAATATTTCTTTCTTTTTTTAAAATTGCAGCTCTCGGTGGGAGAGGAGGATGAGAGAGAGAGAGAGAGAGAGAGAGAGAGAGAGAGAGAGAGGCAGATCTCAGTGGAACCTCCAAAAATGTTACACACTCCCAGTGGGGCCTCCAGAATGTTAGGTCAGGCCCCCTGGGGGTGTGAGTGTCCGGTGTTTGATTCGATGCCACATGAAAGATGCGAAGAATCGCAGGGGTTAGATTAGAAAATACAGTTTCTTTAAAAGTAAATTAGAGAGCGAGAGAAAGAGAAAATTCACCTCCCCAAGGTAGGGAAGGGGGCCAAAGCCAGGAAACATGGCTTGGCCATAGCTGAAAGAGCACATGGCCACACCATAGCTTAGCAAGGCAATGGCCTTCTCTCCAATATTCCTCTCTTAATTTGGGTGATTTCAATACCTATGTGCCCTCGCAGTTCTTTGCCTTTCACTTACTAACAATCTCCTCCTTCATCTCAGTCCATCACTCCTTCTTTGTCGTTCAATAACTATAATCTCCGCATCTCTCCCATCTCCTATCTTTATCACTCTTTTCTTGGGTATCCTGGTTTTGACATGTCCGTAACCCCAATACCCTCAGGGGCCCTAACATTCACTGTCCCTCACTTGCCTCATGTCCTCGCTTCTCAAGTGAGAACTTTGCTCCTTAGCTTCCACGTCCAGTCACTAAAGTCACTCCATTGCCTGTGACTTCAACTGCCTCTTCCCTTTCTTGATTAGTGAAATAATCTGAGCTTCCCGAACATGGCTGGAAGCACACAGTGATGTGCGTTTCTTGCGTCACTTTTACTAACATCAAGCCGGCCATGCATGCTGCTTGGCCAGCGTGCTATGCCTGGAGATCATCACCTTCTGATTCTGCAGAGGACAATTTCATTCTTTCTCCTCTCTTCTCAGGCATCCGAGTCTCACCTGATGACTTTGGTCCCCGAGAGTGCTGGGATTATAGGTGTGAGCCATTGTGACCGGCCAGGTCTTGGTACTTAGCTTTTCTACATATACTTGCCACTGAGGTAATACTCCCATGCCTCAATGTTTAAAATGTTTCCCCTCTCATGGGTATTGAATGGTTTTTGTGCCACAAACCCACTTGATGGACTAGTAAAGCCTATGAACTTCTTTTTCAAAATAACACTTTAAAATGTAATGCAATATATAGGATTTATAAGGAGACTACCTTATTGAATATATTTACTAAATAATTTTTAAAAGTTTCAGTAATAATATGTGTGCTTTATCAACACATTAAATAACAAAATCTAGCAGGGGTCTAAATAATCATGGTAATTTGGGGTTTGTCATGAGCATAAATTTTATTTCAAGAAATTATAACAGCTGTAATGCAGTATGCAAATATCTGTGATTTCTACCAATGCCCAAACCACAAACTCTTATAAAACTGGGTATTTTGTACCAGTGTTACAAAAAAAGGATATGCTAAATTTCAGTTAGTGGCTAATAATGATAAGTGTATAATTTGTTTTCTCATCAGGGTTCCTTCACTCTCTGAATTCCCATGGGTTCATAGATTTATCCCATGTTAATAACTGATGAGCTATTGATATGCCAATTGTCACCCAAATTTGTATCTGTTGTCCACATTTCTTCTTGGGACTCTGTACCTGTATTTCTTCTTCTTCTTGTTGTTTTTAGCTAGATGATCACCAAGCTCTGGACGTGTATATCTAGCTGTCTACTGAACTCCTCAACCGGATATCTAATAAGCACCTCAAACTTAACTTACCCCAAACTAAACTCCTGTTTTTTCCACACGACTGCCCTATACTTAGGAAAATTTCCTTGCTGGTCCTTCCTACCTTCATCACAGGGAAAGGTTCTTATTTCTTATTTCATCTACCTGTAAGTTTTCCAAGTCCTTACCCTCTATTCAGAGGGACCTAAACATTCCAGAAGTGTTCCCCCACCCAAACTGCTCTGTCTGCCATCTTCCTGTTTTCAGTTAGTATTAACTCCATCACGCCAGGTGCTAAGATCACACACTGTGCAGCCTCAGAACTGGAATCTGATCTGGGCACATGTTAATGACTTGGATTGGATAGAGAACTGATAGAGAGAACTGATAGAGAACTGATAGAGAACTGAGCCACGTCTCACCACTCCACTATCACCATCACCTCTTCCTTGGATTGTTCCAAGAGCTTTCTCACTCTTGCCTATTTAAAAGAGTCTACTCCCAGTAAGGCAGCCAGAGGGATTCTGTTAAAATGTAGGTCTTGCCATTTTGCTCCACTGTTAGAAGTCATCCGAGGCTTCCTATGTCATCCAGAGGAAAAATTAAAGCCTTCCCTGCAACCTTCACCACATACCTCCAGCACCGCTTGGACTTCTCTCCTTCCTTCCTCCCCCAGTTCCCTCCCTCCATCTGTGTTAGTCCTCACCTTGCTCTTCCAAGGAGGAAGGCATTCTTTTGCTCAGTGCCTTGGCACTTGCTATCTCTTTTTTCACATTTACTTTTCCTTCAGATAGCTACATAACTGCTCCTTAAATTCTTTCAGGTTTTACAAACACCATTTTCTCACCACAAACTCTTCCCACTAAATATTCCTTTCGCTGCCTTTTGAAAAACGATGATCATGATCTCCCAAGCTATTTATTTTGCTCATTCAACCTACAAATTTTTGTCCCCACTACTAAAATACAAGCTCTTTCACAGGAGATAGTTGGCTTTTATTCTTCACTATTGTCTGCCAAACACTTAGTAAGTACTTGATTTGTTGAATGTGTGTATGCATGCACTGTCCTACAGAAATACAATGTGAATCCCATATATAATTCAAACTTTTCTGGTGGCCACATTAAAAAAATAAAAACAGCACACATGAGATTAATTTTAATAATATAGTCTACTTAACCTAACATATCCATAATACATCTTTATAATCCAGTGTCATCTTCATTCATACAAGTGCTTGATAGCTACATGGAATTAGTGGCTACTGAATTTGGACATTGCAAATCTAGAAAGATCGTTTATATGGCTAGTGTCAAGATTAAGTAGGCTCTGGGTTAGATTGCTTGAATTTAAATTTATTGCACACACACACACCAGTTGCTCTGAGCTCCAGTGTATGCTTGTTTATACTAAGGCTAGTGTGAAGAATATTTCCAAGGAATATTTTTCCAAAGAGTAGTTGGTTTCACAGGTGCATACATATATTGAAACTCATCAAATTGTGCACATTAAATATGTGATTGTGGTTTGACTGTTCATATCCTTTCCAAAATTCATGTTGAAACTTATTCCCCAATGCAACAATATTATGGGGTAGGGCATTTTAGGAGGTGATCAGACCATGAGACCATTAGTGCCTTATAAAAGAGCCTGAAGGGGCAAGTTCACCTCTTCTGTCCATTCTGCCATGTGAGGACATAGCATTTATGCCTTCTGTAGACAGCAGTATTCAAGGCGCCCTCTTGGATGCAGAAAGCAATCCTCACCAGACACTAAACATGTTGGCAACTTGATCTTGGACTTCCCAGCCTCCAGAACTGTGAAAAATAAATTTCTATTAGTTCTAAATTACTCATTCTCAGGTATTTTGTTTTTGCTACACAAATGAACCAAGACATATGTGCAGTTCTTTTGTATATCAGTTATATCTCACAAAGCTGTCAATTAAAAAAAAAAGAAAAGAAATGTTTGATATTGATGAAACATAAGAAGTGTTTTCCTGTCTTCAAAGTCATGTGTCAAAAAATAGATGATTTGTGAACATTCATGACATGATCACCATTCTTGGATAACTACTGATATGAGCAACTCCTTTGACTCCCAAATCAAAGCTAATTATAAAGTGATCTTTGCATGAGGATTAGATATTTAAATGTAGGAAAAAGAGAGTTTAATAATCAATTTGTAGTAAAAAACAAACTTTCTGTAACTTATTCATGAATATTATTGCTTTGAATAAATGACTTTGAAAAAACATACACTTCATTCCTCAGAGATTTCCACTACATGGCCGTCATTGATTCATTCATCCAACAACTGTGCACCTACAGTGTGTCAGGCACTGTTCCAAGCACTGCAGACCCAGGGTTGAACGAAGCTGATGAGGTCTGTGTTTTCATTTAGCCACAATTTAGTGGAAAAAAGGGGAAAATGCAGGTAGTGAACAGGATTGAGATAACTGCTGTTAAGGCAACAAAAAAAAAATGAAGGAGGAGAGAGCCAGAGTGCAGGGTACCACCTAGAGACCAGAGAAGGCACACAAATAAGGACAGGAACCCAGGCAGGACATGACCAGCAGAGACAAAATGAAAGTCTGAGCATCACAACCCCAGCTTTGTTTGAAGCCCTTGCAGAGGCAAGAAATGACAGGGTTGGAGGAGGAGGAGGGGGTTTGCCATGTGGAGATGATTAGAACTGCTAGGGGAGGGAGGGGCATACCTCATCAACAGGAGTACCTGCATGATCAATGTTTGTACACCTAACCCTGAATTGTACCTCACATCTCTATAATAAAAATTAAATAAATAAATAAATAAATAAAATAAAAATTGAACAAAAGAAAGGCAAGTAAAAAAAAAAAAGAAAGAAAAGAAACCCAAGAGCTGCCTGAAATGTCAAATGGCTGAGCAGAAACAGCAGCTTCATGCAGAAAGAGGGACGTGCCAGGGAGAGATGGTATTACATAAATGAGCCAAAAGTGGCCACTGCACATTGACCTAGAGGCTGTTTACTTGTTCACAGTGGGCTAAGACCTGTTAACTCAAAAGCCACCGGCACCACATTCAGATTTTTACACATCCAATTATTTTACACATAGCCCAAATAAGCAGATTTTTAGTCATTTAGAACAAGCTTGCATTTCATAGCCCATGAAACAGGACCCAACATCTGCTGACCATGTATAAAATAAACCTTGGGGCTATAAAGACCTCAAGCTGCTGTGGGCTGTCCTCAGGAGCTCTCTGACCCAGAGACTCTTCGCTGGGCTGTTGAATGACAACAAGTAGTGTGTAAACTCCCTCTCCAGCTGCTCTCTCCCTTGGGAGTTCCCTTGCCCCCACCTCCCCTTCCGGATAGTGGCCCCTGCACTGCAGCTTCTGGGCAGGTTCATGCTGGGAGGGACTTGTATTGTCTGGAAACCTGTCAAAGTGGCATCCAAATAAAGCGTGTGTGTGTGCTACTGCCACCTTGTGGCCATTTCTCCCCTCTTGATTGGTTCTCACTCTCTACAGATGGGAAAGCCAGTTACAGCAGGTCTGGTCCTTGGGGGGACAGAGGGGAGGTTCTTCTTCCTGGGTGCCTCAAAATCAAGCGAGATGGGGGATATTGAACTGGAGAAATGAAGCGACTTGATCACACTCACATGCTGTATTTGTGGGAGGGCTAGAGAATGTCTATTTCTGAAAATCATTGCATATTTTGGGAGGGATAAACTTAGAAAGTTATATAAAAATCTACAATACAGATATACTTAAATAGGGATTTCAAACTTTCTGACCTTGGGTGATAAGTATTTACTATATAATTGAGTGATTTAATTTTTTTCCATAGTTGGAAAAGGTAGTTAATATTCTGGCTTCTAGCCTCAAACAAGCGAATGGGAAATGTGTGAACACAGTTGCATTAAACTGTTCCTTTATTGTAAACTTTAAGCTGTTCTAGTATTTTTATGAAATGAGCATGCACCACTTCTAATCTGATGGCATGAGAATAGCTAACTCTGCTGGGCCAGAGGTCAACCGTCTACTGCCTCCCAAATACAAAGCACCTCCAACAAAATTGGTTTTTTTGGGGGGGTAATTAATATCTCTGAGAAAAAGTTAGCCATTAAGCCAAAATACAGGACACATAGCATGTCACAGCTATAATTGTAACCCCTGGTACATCCCCGTAAATACATGTTAGCCATTTTGAGAGTTCTTGTATTTTTGGAGAGTTTCACTTGTGTGGAATGTGAGATAAAGGCTGAGTGAGACAGCAGACAGAGATAGAGTAAAACATTCTGCAGAGTGAAGGAGAAGTAAGAAAGTCAAGCAGTTGACAATTCAGCCAGATGCCTATGTATTTATTCTTCATTCTGCCGAGTAGAGGAATAGCTGTTGAAATTTCAGAGTTCAGCGTTTGGTTGAATGCCATCATTCTGACGAGTGGCACCAAGACAACCCACACGACTCTTCTGAAGTGCCCCAGAACTGCGGGAGATGATGAAAGTTGGATAAGGAGGAAATTGTGAGATTGTAGGAAGCTTCCAAAAACAGAAACTTTCTTGAGTTTTACTAGCTGGTGGATTGCCGCACAGGTGCATAGTGTTTAGTGTTTTTTTTTTAAGACTCAGTTTTGGGCAACCCCCGCAGGTCCCCTCCCACTGTGGGAGCTTTTCTGTCCTCTCAATAAATCCTGCTTTCTAAAAAAAAAAAAAGATTCAGTTTTATTAAGGCATCAACTAGTATCACATGGTGTCAGGTGCCTTCTGAGAACTTTCAGGTGTCACTGAAAGTTCTTGGCATCATTGAGACCAGATTTCCTCTCTGTCCAGAGAATGACTTTCAGAATCAATGCAATGTGTGCCCAATTTTGTCTTCAGCTGTCCTTGGATTACTACCTCATGCTGATTACTTAGTCTTTACTACTATGCACTGGTTGTGGGGAATCTTCAGATTCAGAAAGACATGAGTAAAAATCCTGGCTTCAAGCTTTACCCTTGGTTTCTTCCAGTAGTTTCATAGTTTCAAGGCTTTATATTTGCATTTACTTAAATGTAAATCTATTTTGAGTTGATTTTTGGTATATGGTGAGAAGTAGGGGTAGAGTCTAATTCTTCTACATGTGAAAACCCAATTTTCTGAGTACCATTTATTGAAGAGGTGTTGTTTCTTCAATATGTGTTGTGATAAATTGGTGCAACCACTATGGAAAGCTGTATGGATGTTCCTCAAACAATTAAAAATAGAGCTACCAGGTAATCTAGTAGTTCCACTACTGGGTCTATACTCAAAGGAAATGGAGTCTCTCTGTGAAAAAGATATCTGCACTCTCATGTTTCTTGCAGTACTATCTTAAATAACCAAGACACAGTCTAAGAATCAGTCTAAGTAACCAACAATGAATGACAGATAAAAAATATGGTGTATATACTCGATGGAATACTACTCAGCCATAAAAAGAATAAAGTTTTGTCAATTGATACAATGTGGGTAGACCTGGAGGACATTATGTTAAGTAAAATAAGCCAGATGCAGAAAGACAGTCCCTGCATGATATCATTCTTAACTGGAAACTAAATTTTAAAAGAGTTGAAGTCATAGAAGCAGAGAGTGGAACAGGGGTTACCAGAGACTTGGGAGGGGAGGATGGGGAGAGGTTGGTCAATGGGTACAAAGCTACAGCTAGCTAAGAGGAATAAGTTCTGCTGTTCTATTGTACAGTAAGGTGATGATGATCAACAGTAAGGTATTATATATTATAAAAGAAGAGAGACTTTTGAATGTCTTCACCACAAATAAATGATAAATGCATGAGGTAATGGTCACACTAAATATCCTGGGTTGGTCGTTATAAAACATATGTAAGTATTAAAACATCAAATTGTAATGCTAAAATACATACAATTACAATGTGTCAATTAAAAAAAAATTCTGGCTTCATTATATAACCAGCTGGGAGACCTGCGGACATTAAAGCACTCAGTTGTATAGCAGAGATTTATCACACAAGGTCAGAAGGTTTCAGATCCATTTTTTTCTGGATCTCAGTTTCCTTATCTGTAAAGTGTAGGTGTAGGTGATGCCTGTTTAATGGGCACCTTGTAAGATTACATGTACTCAGGATTATTGGGTCTTCTTCACTTCACTGAGGCTCCATGGGACAGTAGCCTCACCAGACCCTAAGCCCTTGTCTTCTCTCTACACCTCATCTGCCAGCTTCCACCCTGGAGAATGGTCATCAAGCCATTTCTCAGCTCCTGTTCCTGGATGCAAGAATTCTTGGAGAAAAGCTTATACCTATGCCAACTGGTCTCACTTCATTCATACTCTTTAATGAGGGAAATAAAATATTGAGTTAAGAAAGAGGTGGCTTAGACAGAGCCTCATTACTGCTCCAAAATGCCCCTTGGGTCTGGGCAATTCCATTTGGCACTCCACCTTCTTCAGTCCCTGAACAGATGATGAGTTCTTCTACCAAAGAGAACACGGGCTATTTGACAAATATTCTCTACTTCCTTTCCTTTCCATGTTCAAATTAGACATGACCTCTGTCTCAGAGGAACAGAGGTTCAAAGTCCTTAATGCCGGCCCTCTACTTGGGGGCCACATTTCCTTCTGCCACATCTTTCACCAAACTCTCTCTTTCCTTTGTCTTCATACTGCCCTGTCCCTCTCCCCTTCTGCTTATAAAATCACAAAATTCTTTCTTAAAACCAGAAAATTTGGCATAAAAATTCTTTTCAAGATTAAATTAACCTGGAAAAACTGGGCTGAAAATTTATAATGCAACGTTTGGTTGGAGCTGAATAGCTGCTTTTCCATGTGAATGTTATGTTACCTACCTGAACCCGTAGACATGAGCATATGACTGACATAACTGTTTTTCTAAACTCACACTTCTGACACCAAATGTGTGGGTTTTCACCCAAGCAAGTTTCCAATTTTCTGTGGACACCAACTATGTGTCCTACAACTTAATTCTGACTACCCGTGGTAAGTGCAGACCACAAATGTTAAGGGCTTAATTCTCCAGCTTCAGATGTCAATTGCAAGTAGGGGGTACCCAGGTTGCTTCTACTTCTGCTGTATGACGACTGTAAATCAGGAGTTCTACAACACCCTCTTCAGGTTTGATAATTCTTTACAGAAGCTCATAGAACTCAGGGAAACACTTTACTTAATATTACTGGTTTATTATAGAATATATTTTAAAATATAAGAATAAACAGTCTGAAACCTGAGTGTGGTGACTCATGCCTGTAATCCCAGCACTTTGGGAAGCCAAGGCAAGGGAATAGCTTGAACCCAAGAGTTCAAGACTGACTTAGGCATCATAGTGAAACCTTGTCTCTATAAAAAAATAAAAAATAAAAAATAAAAAAATTAACTAGGCATAGTGGTGCATGCCAGTAGTCCCAAATACTTGGGAGACTGAGGTGAAAGTTTCACCGGGGCCCAGGAAGTTGAGGCTGAGGTGAGGCATGATCATGCCTCTGCACTCCAGCCAGGGCAACAAAGTGGGATTCTGACATAAAAGGAAAAAAAGAAAAGGACAAATAGAGAAATGACACATAAGGTGAGGTCTAAAAGGGTCCCTCATAAGCACAGAAACTTCTGCCCTTTGGAGTTGGTTTGCCTCACCTTCCTGATATGTGGAGGTATTCACCAGGCTGGAAGCTGCTCGAGACCCGTTGTTTAAGGTTTTTGTGGAGGTTCTATCATGTAGGCATAATGTATGAAGTCATTGGCTATTGGTGATTGAATCAAAAGTATACCCTCTCATTTCCCCTGGGGATCATGGGTGTGGCTGAAAGTTCAAACCCTATAATCCCTTGGTTGGTTCCTCTGATGACCAGACTATCCTTCATCCTGAAGCTATCTAGGAACCTATCAAGAGTCATCTCATTCACATAAGCTAGGTATGATTGAAAGGGGTTTATTGTGAATAACAAAAGATTCTCCTAGCACCTCTGTCACTCAAGAAATTTTAAGGGTATAGAAACTGCCTGGAACCAGGGATGAAGAGTTAATATATATATTTATTATTATCACCACATCACAGCGATCCTGCACTTTCTCTTTTGCTTTATTGTTTCCTCACATGAGTGCCTCAAGAACTGCTTCAATGCCTTCCTACCCCAGTCATGGATGATGTTTATTTGTTCACCATCTGCTAAACTTCAAGGGTCAATCATAAGCACATTGTGACTTCTTCTGGGGTCCAGAACTTACTGAAATGTACTTAAGGAGTAAATGGACAGTAATGGCTTACCAAAACCCTTTTTATGAGTGTGTGTAGTTAACAATGGACAAGGGATTGGGCAGGGTTCTGGAATGGAGGCAGTTCTGCCACTCTAGTGCTTTTGAGATTCAAAGGTTAGTAAGTGTTACCTAGGAGCCCATGAACCCTGTAATAAAGTCAGAAGATATCCTCTTCTTACTTCCTCAAATAAACCAGCACCTCTTGAAGCCTGGAGCTTTCTTTCTATTTGCACATCCACTACCTTTTATCTAATATAATAATGCATGAGAAATATTAAATCTCTCTCTATGTGTATGTATATATATATATATATATATATATATATACACACACACCCCAGTACATTATATAGTATATGCCATGGGTCTATAGTATATATAAATATAATTTCTCCTTTATATGTGTGTATTATGTACATAAACTATTACAAATCATATAAATACATCTATATGCATTTTATATACACACATATATATGTATGTGTATATAAAATACATATGCAGACAAAAGTGACTCCATCTTGATGGTTAATCTGCCATATTGACTTCTGATTAGTCCCAGTCCCATGAATACCTCCTGGTTCCTGCTTTATTTACTATTCTTAGTATAAAAACATGTACTCACCATAAATCCTGGTGTTGTCACAAAAATTATAGGCTATGACACATATAGCAGTCTTTCCTGTTCTGGAGGATTGCCTGCCATTGTCTCACACAGAGCAGGTATTCCCTTTCCCTATGGTATATGAGCCCTGGGTCTGAGAGGATAATAGGAGTGGAGACCCATCTGTCTCTAAGTTCCATGTTTCTGTCTGTACGTTTCCCCTACCTGATAAACTAAATTTGCCTGCCTTGCTCCTTGGTCTCTTAGCTCTTTTGATATTTGGAGGTTCTTTCATGGAAAAAAATGACAGACTATGTGTTAGTATGTTCATGATCCTGATAGAGCTCAAGACATGCTACCCCAAAATATGGTGCTTTGGCATATTGCATATTTTAAGCTGAAGGAATCTGAGAAAAAGCAGATGTAGGAAGAACTCTCTGCTCCTGCCCTGAAGCAGGTCATAAAACTTTGAAAGTTATCCATATCAAAATGGGGTCCCTAATGTCAAACCCTAACTAATTAGAGTTGGGAGGCCATGAAGAAGGAGCCCTCATGCACCTATGCCTATGACAAGACTGATACAAGGAATTCCTCAAAACCTAATTATTGCAGGTAAGCCACAGGCACACGGACACTTGCTAACAATGGCTGTCTCCACCAATGAGTTAATGCCAAGCTCCTGTAGCCAGTGGCCTTTGTTTCAAAAAATTGCTTACTATGTGAACTTTTTGCTTTTGTCTTCAAAAGCTTCCCATTGCCCCAACCCCCTTGGATGCACATATGATATGTCATAGCACATATATCCCTGATTGCAATCCCTTGCTAGTCCTGATACATTCTCTGCTTTGGAAAGTCAGTCTCTTTATCACTTATTTTAGTTTGAAAGATTATTATGTGGGAAGTATTCTTCCTATCCCCAAAGGAGATACACCCCCTCTCCAAATAAATCTGGGACACAAAAGGTCCACACACACCCTAAAGAAAGAAATAGGAGTAAACTCTTTTTCTTAACTTAGTGCTGGGCAGAGGAAGAAAAAAAATTCTCCCTTGAGAATTTGTATCACAAGCTGGTACCTATATGCAAGTTTGTGGTCTGATTTACAGCTCCCATGTGGTCCAAAAGTGTTAAAGAAGAGAATTTAATTTAATTAAAAAACTGGCAGAAGCAAACCAAATCCTCTTTGGAAAAATTCAACCTCTTTGCTCCCAACTGCCAGCCATTGTATGACACACTTGCTTGTAAGATATAATAAGATTGTAAAAAAAAGTGCATTTTAGAGTAGATAAAATAGTCTACTTTGACTATATTTTTATGCATTTTAAAAAAGAGATCATAATTTTTATGCTTTTCTGTACAGTGGTGTAGGGCATGAGTTTTAGAGTCAAACAAAACCATGTTTAGACCACAGCTTTGCTTCTTACTGGGTCTGTGACATTAACAACATAACTCTTCCAGGCTCAGTTTCCTTACGTGACATTAGGTAGTGATAACATGTATACCCCAGAGGCTTGTTACAGGGATTCAAATGAGATAAGCACTGTAACTAGCACATAGTAAGCACTGATGACATTTGAAAATATATCATCATTATTCTGATTTCCAACTTGGCGATAGGTCCCAAGCATCTTTCCATTACAATAAACGTCAATCTACACATTCATATTTGAGAGTGCTCAACAACATTTGGCTTGTTTCCAGTTTGTGTGTGTGTATGTGTTTTATTTATTTAAACAGTTTTAAATTTAAATTTTTAACTGAAAAATAATTGCATGTATTTATGGGATACAGTGTGATGCTTTGACACACACACACACACACACACACACACACACACATACACACACATTGTAGAATTATTAAATCCAGCTAATTAACATAGCCATCACCTCAGGTACTTATTTTTTTTAGTGAGAATGTTTAAAATATATTCTTTTAGCAATTTTAAAATATACAATATGTTATTATTAACTAAGGTCACCATTGTGCTATAGATCTCAAAAACTTATTTCTGTTAAAAAAATTTTTTTTTTGGTATAATCAAAGCTAGAACAGAAATTCGTATACACACATTTTGACTTAGTGTTACTTTTTTAAGAAAAATTTTTAGAGGAAAGCTACTCACTTTTGAAGTTTTATTTCTTTTTTTTAAAGCAGGATTTATTAAGAGGACAGAAAAGCTACCTTTCTATTTTAATGATTTTTGTAGCCAGATGCTTGCTTGCTGTTTTTAAAACCACTCATTTACTTCTAACGGGACCATGCACTGCTCAATTTATTTCTTTATTTGACCACTTAGATACTTTCTCTCTAACTTTCTCTAGACTCAGAGGTTGCATTCACTATCTTCAAACTGTTTTGGTGTGTTCAAGTCTTTCTTTCATTTGTAAATCTTTGTTTTATACCTCCTGGTTTTATTTTGCTAGCTCCACCTCCCAGACGTCCTTGTCTACTGAATAGAAATCCACTTCCGCCCTATGCAGTGACTTTCTTCTTTGCAGCTGGAGATCATAAGTGGAGTTTTATAGGTCCCCAAGAAGCCTGGTCACTCTGTTTAGAAAAAAGAGTCCAGCCGGGTTCGGTGGCTCAGCCTGTAATCCCGCGCCTTTGGGAGGCTGAGGTGAGTGGATTGCCTGAGCCCGCGGGTTCGAGACCCGCCTGGGCAAGCGAGACCTCATCTCTACAATAAATCAAAAAAAAAAAAACTTAGCCGAGCGTGGTAGCCCGCGCCTGTAGTTCCAGCTACTCGGAAGGCTGAGGCGGAAGGGTCGCCGGAGCCCAGCAGGTCGAGGCTGCGGTGGCCGGGAGCGGCCACTGCACTCCAGTCTGGGCGACAGAGTGAGACTCCAACTCAAAAAAAATAAAAATAAAAATAAAATAAATAAATAAATAAAAAAAAATAAAATAAAGCTAATCTAATAATAAAA
>CAUYQG010021966.1:0-10472 GCA_963574415.1 Tarsius wallacei
CGTAGAGTATATATATATATATATATATATATACACATAGTATATATACATAGTATATATAATATATGCAGCATATATACACTATACTTAAACTGAAACTCTCTAATCTAAAAAATCTGAAATGCTCCAAAATCCAAAATCTGGTAACTTTCTGAGCACGGAAGTGATGTCACAAATGGGAAATTCCACACCTGACCGCATGTGATGGGGTGCAGTAAAAAAGCAGTGCATAACCATTTATTCAGCATCCAGAAGGAAAAACAAAATTATCTTCAGGCTATGTGCAAAGGTGTACTTATAACACAGGAATTTAATCTTTAGACTTGGGTCCCATCCCCATGATATCTCATTCTGAATATGCAAATATTCCACAATCTGAAAAAGTTTGAAATCTGAAACCCTTCTGGTCCCAAGCATTTCGGAGAAGGGGACTCAACCTCCCTAATACACACACACACACACACACACACACACGCAAACACACATATATATACGGGTTATATGTCATATGCGTAGCATATAAATAAGCATATATATATATATATATATGCTATATTTAAGTTGAACCTCTCAAAAAATCTGATACCCTCCAAAATCTATGTATAGTATAGACAGATACACTGTGTGTGTGTGCACGCGTGCGCCCTGGTGTCAGTTAAGAGCTATGACAAACAAAGCAAGAGGAGAGAGTGTGATGGGGGACAGAGAAATTGGAGGGGTCCTTGCATGGAGCTGCTGCCTCAACAGAGGCCGTAGTGGGGTGAGGAAGGAGCTGGGGCGCGCCGAGGAAAGGTGTTCCTGGCAGAAGGAGCCGCACATGCAAGGCCTGGGCCAGGGAGGTGCTTGGCGAGGGGGAGTGAGCCGTGCGTCCCCAGGGTGGGCTTCTCCAGATGAGTCCCTCTTCATGGCCAAAGTGGCTGCAGCAATTCCAGATGCCACAGGCGGACATGGCACCGGTGGGTGAGTGGAGGGGTGTCTCTCCTGGCGTGGCTCTTTTTGTAACTCAGTGAAGAACCTTCCCAGGAGCCCCGGCAGGTTTCCTCTCAATCTCTAGGGCCAGAATTGAGTCCCAGGCCCTTGTCTAAACCAGTCCCAGATAGGGGAATGGGATGACGGTGGCTGGGACCGGATGTGAGGGCAACACCCTTGCAGCTGGCGGCATACCTTGCTGTGAGCTGTAGGAGGGAGGGATACCCCCAGTGAGACGGGGCCCTACCGAGAAGGAGAAGCTAGGCGCTGAGGGCTGGAGACGGCAGCGCTTTGGTGTGGCCGGGCCACTGATGATACACCTGTGTCCGGTGGGCCGGGGACTGCTCCCCTTTCTTCCTGGAGGACCACTCTTCTCCAGCTTCACCCCACACCCCAACCCATCTCCGTGCTCGGCTTTCCAAATATCTCCATGCTGGGGAATGAGGCAGCCGAGCTAAAACAGTGACCCCCAAAAGCCCATCCTTGGGCACGATTCACAGTTGGAGAAGTGAAAGACGAGTGAGATGTTGGTGTCGTGAAATGGAAGATTCCACGATTCTAGGGCCAAAGAGGCTTCTCCTAATGCAGTTGATTGCTGACGCTTCCGGCCTCTGGCTTAGACTTCCCCAGGTCTGGCTTCCAGAAGCGCACACAGCCACTGCCCTGCTTACCTTGCCCAGGGATCACCACAGCCAGGAGGGCACGGGAAGGAGTCTGGAAGTCTGGGAGGCTGGGACTCTGGACAAGAGCTCGGCAGTCTGAGGTCTGAGCTGGAAGGGAGCCTGGAAGATTGGAGGCAGGAGACTGTCAATCTTCGGAGACTGTTTGCAGGGTGGTGATTGGGGGTGAGGGGGAGGGCAGCTGTCAGGGAGCAGAGAACTCAGGAAATACCAGAGTCCAGACCTCTTTTTTGGCTAAGAGGGGAGAGGCATCTCCATAACTCTTTCGGTTGCAAGTGGCAGAAACATGATCCAAACTGGCTTAAGCAAAAAAGAAAATTTATTGGCTTCTGTAACCGAGAACTCCAAGTGTTGGTGGCTTCAGGCATGGCTGGATCCAGGGATTCTGTGTCTTTGTCTCTATCTCTTGACTCCACGTCCCTCTGGTTCCTCTACGTGGCTTTATTTTAGGGAGGCTTTCTCCATGCACAGTACTGACAACATCTTGAGATCCCGAGGAGGAGAAGTTCTGTGTTGTCCAGTATCCACAGATTGTTCCCCAGGAACCGTGGGATGGGGTGGGGGATGCCCTCATAGACAGAGGAGCCCTGCAGATGAACCACAACGGCCACCTCAGGAAGTGACTGGTGCGGTGCCACCTAGTGCTAAGAGCCAGGGTTTAATTCAGCCCAGTGTCCTCACCAGGGCCCAGTCCTCTTCCCATCAGGCCACGGGCCTGTGGAGGACACAAGGAGACACTTGTAGGGGCTGGGGTGTCTCTGAATGATGATTGTGATGGGGTTAGGGTTGGCGTGCTCGAGGTCTTAGCCACAGCCTTAGGCAGCCATGATGGAACAGGCAGATCGGAACTCAGTGCCCGTGGTGGAATTATTAGTCTGTCATTCATTCTGTAACTGGGATGACTTAACCTCATTGATCCTCAGTTTTCTCATCTATAAAAGGGAGATAATAAACACTTATGTCCCTGGACTGAATGGTTTTTTTTTTTTTGAGTTGGAGTCTCACTCTGTCGCCCAGACTGGAGTGCAGTGGCCGCTCCCGGCCACCGCAGCCTCGACCTGCTGGGTTCCGGCGATCCTTCCGCCTCAGCCTTCCAAGTAGCTGGAACTACAGGCGCGTGCTACCACGCCCGGCTGATTTTTTGATTTATTGTAGAGATGAGGTCTCGCTTGCCCAGGCGGGTCTCGAACCCGCGGGCTCGGGCAATTCACTCACCTCAGCCTCCCAAAGGCGCGGGATTACAGGCTGAGCCACCGAGCCCGGCTAATTTTCTTCTCATTGATCCAAAGAAGGTCGTCTTCCATCTCTGTGAAGGGCCTATATGCATATTTACATAATATAATATTAAATTTTAAAACATGGAGTAAATGCATATTATGTGCCAGGCATAGTGCTAAGTGTTTCATCTTCACTTTGTAGAAGTAGAAACAGAGACCTAGAAAAAATAAGAACAAATAAATAAATAAGAGAAACTATCCCAGTGTAGCAAAACTACTAATATTCATTGATAATCATGTGCTCATTTACATTTTCCCAGTCTCCCTTGTAGTTAGCTTAGACATGTTGAGTGATGAAAAAGTGTCTAGTTCTGGCCATTTGTTACATGTCCAAATGCTTTCCATACACATGCCCTCTTTTCCCCTCATTTACCAGCTGGGTGATGAGAGGATATACTTGCAGCCAGAAAGTGGGAACAGCCCGGATCCCTGAGTCACTGTGTGGAGGAAAGTTTCCTTCCCCTTTCCATTTCCATCTTTCTTGGCAGCAAGAAATACCTTTTTACTGGGTGAATCCCCTAATGAATTACGTACAACTAAAACTACTGTTAATGACTAGGACTAGTGCACCCACTATCGCACAGCTAATATTTGTAGAGGGTATGGGGTTTGAATCTAGAATCACTAGCTTCATTGCCTGTGCTCTTGGAAAACAGGTGAGTCAGGTGAAAGAGGACAAAGATAGGGAGGAGAGAGGGCACCGACTAGATGGACAAATGAAGAGAACCAGTCTTTTCCTGGAATGGCAGTGAGGTGCAGTGGTTAACACAAACCTGGCTTGTCTATCACTTACCACTGTGCTTTCATAGGCAAGTTATTTAACTTTTCTGAGCCTGTTTCACTTTTCTGCAAAATAAAAATAATAAGCACAGGGAATGACACAAAGTAGATAATTAAGCGGTCAACTATTACTTGTTTTAATCAGCTACTCAAACCCTTGATAGAATATGAAAAAATAGCCATTGCAAATATAAATATTAAAATGCCATGCTTAACAGCAGCACGTTGATGTTTACTTTGTAAGGAATAAGAGAATAAGTGAAAACGTTATTGTATGTGCAAATTAATATAAAAAAACATAATTGAGAGAAATAGGAACATTTTATGTCCTTACCAGGAGTTGCATGAAGCCTTGTAAAATCGACACAGATTTAGATAATGTAATAAAATGGATGCATCTCCACTGGAATAATTGAGAGTCATTATTTTCAAAAGCACTAGGACAATTATCAAATGGAAAAAAAAATCCTAAAATTGTGTTGCTACTCTATTATCATATCAATGTGGAATTTATGAAACACAGTCTTTTTAGGTGGCATTGGAACATTTGAGAATGTGGCTTTCAGGGCAGAAAGCATCTTAAGAGAGACTTTAAAAAATTAGAATTCCGGCGAGTGTTCAAAATGAACATTAATTGCATGATATTCAACTCATATTACCATATGTTCATCGCAAGAAGTGATTTGGAGTTCTGTAATACAAAGGTGCCTCAAGAAATCTTATTTTATTTCCTAACTAATCATGGTGGGTCCGGAGCTATGTATTCTCTTTTAATCAGGTAACCTCTGCTCCCTTGACCTTGACTGCAGTATTTCAAAGTGAGAGAAGAGTGAGGATTCCAGGGGTGCTATTGTGGGAAGCGTGATGCTCGGACCTGTATGGGCTTCTGTCACTGAGGACTCTTGCCCAGGGCAAGGAACTTAGCCTGCTTGGGTGATATAATCACAAGTTGTTATGACAGCTTTTCTCAAGACTCTCTATGATTCTCTGGCCATATTATCTGGGTCATAATTAAGAACTCTTGAATTGCCATGCGTATGGGCTTATGCAAACCATGGACTTCAGTATCTGAAGTTTCAAAAAACCGGGACATCTATATACTAGTTTCCTTAGGGATTGGTTTTGTTTTTCTGCATCCTCAACCTGTAGTCTGTTGGATATGTTTTCATCTGTATGGGGACGTGGCCCTCAAGTGACATAAGTGTTACTTTCTCTGTTCAAGTGTCCTGGAAACTGCCAGTATCCTAGAAAATGGCACCTTGATATATATGGTTTTGAGAGTCCTTATTATTTTGAACAGTTGTTAATGTCAGATTCCTCATTTGGAAACTATGTCTAATGATACCAGTAACAGGGTCAAAGTTTACACATTATAAATTAGATGTGCAAAAAAATGTAGACCTTTATTTTCTCAATCCAGCTTCATCTTGCTTTGGATCCTCCTATTGTTTCTAGTAGGAAAGCAAACAGACAAAAATTAAGCTTACCCATGAATGATAAATTCTTCTTCTAGGCTACAACAGTATTCCTTTTTTATAGCAATCTCAGTCTTTATTACGGTTATTCTTTTAGTTGGGATCTTACGTTCTCTCCCAGACTGGAGTGCAGTGGCACAATCACAGCTTATCTCAGCCTTGACCTCCTGGGCTCAGGTGATCCTCCTGCCTCAGTCACCCATGCAGCTGGGACTACAGGTGCATGACACCATGCTGGGTTAATTTTTTTTTTTTTTTTGGTAGAGATGAGGTCTAGCTATGTTGCCCAGGCTCTATTTTTGATCAAAATTCAATCAATTCAAAATTTGAACCCTCCAAACAAGCTGTTCTCTGGAGTTGCTCCCCTCTACTCTTCTTTCCAAGATGTCAAGCAGGTGACAGCAGGCACTTTGTGCTCTGAGAAACTGAATATACAAACTGACATTGGCTAGACTGTATAAAAAAATAGAACTCCAATCCACAATCTGCAGCAACCTCCCCAGGAACCAACTCCTTTATCTGCAATAAACAGTTCAGAAAGTCATCGTTCCATGAGTCAGACTTAAAGGAAGCAGATCTCTGGAATCATAGTGGAATACTCTATTTAGCCCCGCCCAGGTTGTGTGGGCAGAGTCTCTGCTATGAGGCCATTTTACACTGTGCTTCAGTGGCTCTTTGGCAGGCCAATTTGGGCCTTGACTGTGAGCAACCTCCCCCTAATCCTTGACACAGGGTGTCACACAAGAGATAAGAAGGATTAGAGGTGCTCTCCTGCCTTCCCTCTGCCACATCAACCTTTTATTCTGCTAGGCAGTTCAAGGGCACCCTCCAGGCAGTTTCTGCATTGGAAATGGCAACAGGTCCTCTTTACTTTTGTTATTTGGTGTTGTCCTCTTTCCCTCCCCCACCTTCCCTCTTCTCTCTTCCCCTCTCTCTTCTCCCCTTCCTTTCTTTTCCCATGGCCCTCACTCTTGGTCTTGTGCCTTCCTCATACCTTCCTTCTCTCCCATACACAGTCAGTTGAATAAGATTTTCCTCCTGTGTTATGAAGTCTGATCATTAAGTTCTTGAATTTGCCACTGTGCGCTAACATTGGCAGCGCTGTACAAAAAATTTGGTAAGGTTTCATAACCTTGGTATACCAATGTCTCACAGCCGTGTTCGAGTAGATGCGTGGTGATGTCTTGCTGAATGGCATTCATTGTTTTTGTTGGGTGCTTTTGTGCATCATCACAAAAATGTCAGAGCTTGAATTAGAGCAGCAAACAAACATTAAATTTCTTGTTAAATTTGGTAAGAGAGGAAGTGAAATGAGGGACATGTTAATCTAAGTTTATGGGGAAAATGTCATGAAGAAAACAATGATGTACAAATGGATTAAACGTTTTTCTGAGGGGAGAGAAAGAGCCACTGATGAAGAGAGTTCAGGACAGCCAGTAACCAGCAGAACTGAGGAAAACGTGGCAAAAATTCATCGAGTTGTGCATCAAAATCACTGGCTATGAGAAGCACAGCAGACCAAATAACCACCAATAGAGAAACAGGAAAATCTTAACTGAAAATCTTGGCAGAAGAAAATTTTGTGCCAAAATGGTCCCTGAAGAGCTCTTGCATCATGACAATGCACCAGCTCACACAATACTGTCTGTGAGGGGGTTTTTAGCCAATAAACAAATAACTGTATTGGAATATTCTCCTTACTCACCTGATCTGGCCCTCAATGACTTTTTACTTTACCTGAAGATAAAGAAAATATTGAAAGGAAGACATTTTATTCAGGACCTCAAGGGTAATATGACAATAGCTCTGATGGTCATTCCAGAAAAAAAGCTCCAAAATGGCTTTGATGGGTGGATTAGGTTCTGGCATCAGTGCATATCTTCCCAAGGGAAGTACTTTGAAGGTGATCATAGTGATTCACTTTAACAGTAGAAGTGGTGCTGAGCCGGGCTCGGTGGCTCAGCCTGGAATCCCGTGCCTTGGGAGGCTGAGGTGAGTGAATTGCCTGAGCCCGCGGGTTCGAGACCCGCCTGGGCAAGCGAGACCTCATCTCCACAATAAATCAAAAATTAGCCGGGCGTGGTAGCGCGCGCCTGTAGTTCCAGCTACTTGGAAGGCTGAGGCGGAAGGATCGCCGGAGCCCAGCAGGTCGAGGCTGCAGTGGCCGGAAGTGGCCACAGCACTCCAGTCTGGGCGACAGAGTGAGACTCCAACTTAAAAAAAAAAAAAAAAAGCTTGAAGACAACATTAAGAAAGGGTTATACCTGAGAAATAAATATAGTAATGCTGCATAATATAGTACCAACACACAAAAATTATTAGCATTTCTTTACACTAATAACAAACTATCTAGAAAAGAAATTACTCCCATTCACAACAGCATAAAAAATGCTTAGGTATAAGTTTAATCAAGGAAGTGGAAAACTGTAAAATGAAAACTATAAAATATTAACAACAAAACATACCAACACCCAATGCACATAAATAAAATGTGATCCTGTGTTCAGGGAGTACAATAATTAATATTGTTAAAGTGTCTATACTACCTGGTACAGTTTGGTTATTTGTCCTCTCTAAATTTCATATTAAGATATGATACCTATTGTTGGTGGGTCTAGTTTGAGGTATTTGGTTCATGAAGATGGAGTCCCCATAAATGGCTCCCCACAGTAATAAGAGAGATCTTGCTCTGTTTATTCGCAAGACAGCCGGTTGTTTAAAAGAGTCTGACACCTCCTTCTCTCTCTCTCTCACTTCCTCTCTTGCCATGTGATATGCCTGTCCCCAGCTTGCTTTCCATTATGATTGTAAGCTTCCTGAGTCTTTTACCTGGAGCAGATTTTGCTCTATCCTTCTTATACAGTTGCAGAACTGTGGGTCAAAATAATTCTCTTTGTAGACTACCCAGCTTCAGGTATTCTATTATAACAATGTAAAAGGAACAAATACACTGCCCAAAGAGATCTACAAATTAGGTGCTATTCTTATTAAAATTCAAACATCATTTTTCACAAAAAACCCCAAAATACAATTATATAGTATATTACAGAATGACAAAAGACCCTGAAGAGCCAAAGCAATCTTGAGCAAAATAAAAAAGGCTGGAAGCAGCACACTACCTGACATCAAAATCTCTTACAAAACAATAGTAATCAAAACAGAACAACACTGGAAAAAACAGACACATTGTTCAATGGAATAGGATAGAGAGCCCAGAAATAGACCCATACACTTATGAACAATTGAGCTTTGAAAATGGTTCCTAGTAAAGACAACGGAGAAAGGTTAGTCTCTTCAGTAAATGGTGTTTGAAAAACTAAATATTCACTTGTGGAAGAATGAAATCGAGTCCTTATATCACAGCATATACAAAACCAACTAGAAATAGACTAAAGACTTAAACATAAGAATTAAAATTGCAATGCTACTAGAAGAAAACATATGGTAAATATTTCACAACATTGGTCTAGTAAAACATTTCTTAGATATAACTCCAAAAGCACAAGTATCAAAAGCAAAAACAAGGAAACAAGATTACCCAAAACTGTAAGGCTTCTTCACAGCAAAGGAAGTAAGAGAATGAAGAGAAAACCCAAGGATTCAGAGAAAAATATCTTCAAACCATAATCTGAGAATAAGCTCACATGCAAAATATCTAAGGAACCTGAATAACTTGTCTTAGTTTATTTTGTGTTGCTGTCCAGGCAGACCCGAGGATGAGTAATTTGTCAAAAAAACAAAAAGAGGTTTACTTGACTCACAGTTCTTCAGGCTGAACTAGAATATCAGCGCAAGTATCTGCTTCAGGTGAGGAACTCAACACGTTTTCACTCATGGCAGAAGGTGAAGGTGAGTTGCCTTTACAAAGATCACATGGTAAGAAAGGAAGAAAGAGGAAGGGGAGGTGCCGAGCCCTTTTAACAACTAGCTCTCATAGCAACGAATAGAGTGAGGACTCTCTCACCTTTAATGGAGGGCACAGACTTATTCATGAGGGCTCTGCCTCCACCTCTCCATGACTGAAACATCTCCCTTTAGACTTTACCCTTAACATTAGGAATCAAATGCCAACATGTGGTTTGGAGAGGACAAATATCCAGACTACAGCATTTTGTCCCTGCCATGTGTTGTGGGCTAGGTAGGCCAGGGTCCTAGAGGTGACAGTACTCATCCAGACGGTGATGAATTAAGAAAAGTACATTGTAAAGGGCACAAACAGGCAGAGCAGCAGCAGGGAAAGTGTATGTTGCCTGTCATCTGCTCTCTGAAAAGAGGAAGGTACTAAACAGAAGTGTTTATAAGACTGTATTGGGGTCTAGTGTGGGCTGGGGGAATTGCCTATGGGACATGGAGATATTTGTAAAAGAAAATTGCCAGAAGTTTGTGAAGTGGCTGATTGATTATGGTTTTGTTCTTTAAGATAGTGTTAATGAACAGCAGTAGCTGATTGCTTTTTTTTTTTTTTATTTAAACTGGGGAAATATCAGCAAATGGTTAGCTACTTTTTATTTAGGGCAAATGTTTTACAGCTGGCTCACAAGTGTTTACAACTCTTGCTGTTTTCAGTAAGTTTCTTTGTAACATTTGTAAACTCTCATCCTGAGATGTCCTTCCACAGTTGACCCAGGTGGTGCTGGCCTAACTGGGCCTCAAACTCTTCCACATTCCCTCCTGTCAGAGCAATAATGCCAGATCTCTGGCATATGAGCAACAGTCTCATCTCCTGTAGCTGCCTTATGCTGAACAGGGGCATAGCACTGGTCTTACCTGGGATTGTTGGTTTGCCAGGAAACGCTGTGTGTTGGGTAAGAGAGACATGTGTAATAAGGATCAGTTTGAGTAAAATTGATGTGTGGCTTGGTTTAAAGGGTTTCTAGAGAACTAGCGTTTCAGTGGCATGGGTTGGAAACCTTGTTGAAGTATCATTTGGAGACAGAATGGCTAGAGTCTGGAAGAGACAAACCTGATGAAAAGATTAAAGAATGGAGATTATGTAATTAGGAGGAGTGTTGAAATGAGGTGTCCCAAAAAATGAAGAGCCAAGAAAGTCACGACCATTGTCTTGGTTCACATGCATACAGGATGCCATAAACATTAGAAAACAGAGAAAAATAAGTATGAGCAAAAGGAACAAATGTAGTAAATATTAAGATAATAACTTTAACAAGGAAATACAGCTACTTTGTAAGAAGGACTATTAGCATATATATTTCCACAGTGAGGATGTAATGTGTTTATTAATAGCAGTTAATTTTATAGATAGTATTTGGTGGACTGGTTTTTCTTATAAA
>CAUYQG010021968.1:0-40328 GCA_963574415.1 Tarsius wallacei
GTAGATTGCCTTAGGTAGGATGGACATCTTCACAATGTTGGTTCTTCCAACCCATGAGCATGGGATATTTTTCCATTTGTTTGTGTCCCCTTTGATTTCTTTGAGTAGTGTTTTGTAGTTTTCTTTGTAAAGGTCTTTCACCTCCCTGGTTTTGTCTGGTTTTTGTATCAGGGTATAACTGGTCTTGCAGACTATGTTAGGGAGAGTTTCATTCTCTTCTAATTTTTGAAAACATTTGTGAAGAATCAGCATTTGTTCTTCACTAAGTGTCTAGAAAAATTCAGTAGTGAAGCCATGTGGGCTGGGCTGGGTTTTTCCTTGTGAGTAGTTTCTTTTTCTTTTCCCTTTCCTTTTTCTTCTTTCCTTCCTTCCTTTCTATTTTTCCTTCTTTCTCTACCTCCCTTCCTCCCTTCATCCCTCTCTCCCTCCCTTCCTTCCTTCTCCTTCTTTCCTTTTTTCTTTTTTTTTTTACTAATTCATTTTTAAAAAACTTTTTACTTGTCTGTTCCAATTGTTTATTTCCTTTTGAGTCAGTTTTGGTAATTTGAGTAATTTGTGTCTTTCTAGGAATTTGTTCATTTTATCTAAGCTACCTAATTTATTGCCACACAATTGTTCATCGTATTTCTTTATAATTTCCTTTTTAAAAAATTCTGTAAGTTCAGTAGAACTGTCCATTATTTAGTTTCTAATCTTAGTAATTTGAGTCTTCTTGCTTTTTTTTTCTTAATCTAGCTGAAGATTTTCAATTTTGTTGATCTTTTCAAAGCACCAGATTTTGTCTTCATTAATTTTATCTATTGCTTTTCTATTCTATAGCTCATTACTTTCTGCTGTAATATTCAACATTTACTTCTTTCTCCTTGCTCTAAGTTTAATTTTTCTTCTAGTGTCTTAAGGTGGGAAGTTCAGATGTTGATTTAAGATATTTTCTTTTTTCTTAATATTAGAATATATAACTATAAACTTTAATCCATGCTTTGCTTTAGTTATGTCTTACATGTTTTGGAATGTTTGGTCTTCATTTTTATTTGTCTCAATGTATTCTCATACTACACAGTCATAAAAAAGCACAAAATCATTTCCTTTGCACCAACATGGATGGAGCTGGAGACTATCATACTTAGTGAACTGACTCAGAAACAGAAAACCAAACACCACATATTCTCATTCACATATGGGAGCTAAATGGTCACAAAGATGGAAATAATAGACACTGGGGACAAGAATAAGGGAGGAGGGGGATTAGGGTTCAGAAAATACCTATGGGGCACAATATTCACAATCTGTGGAATAAGCCACCTGAGACCCAATCCCCACCACTACACAATATGTTCATGTAGTGAACATATATGTGTACCCCCGAATCTAAAATAAAAGAAAAAAGAAAAAAAATCAACATATTCTCTTTTGATTTCTTTGACCCAGTAATTATTTAGGAGTGTGTTGTTTAATTTACACTTATTTTTGAGTTTGCCAAATTTTTTTTGTCAATTGAGTTCTAATTTCCTTCCACTGTGATCAAATAACATACTGTGTATTATGCCTATTATTTTACATTAACTAAAGTTTTTTTTATGACCTTAGCTTCTCAGCCTCTTGTGCCATTTGAAAATTTGAAAATATTTCAAGGGCCAAATAAAAAGAAAGAAACATAAATATTGGCCACGTTTTAGTGAGTTTTCTTTGTTTCCACACTATTATCTCCTCAAATCTTAGCTCTTTAGGTAGTTTTTTCTTGTCTTAAGGCATATTGTGCAAATCTAGATTTTTGTAGTTATTCTTGGGAGAAAGGCTAAGCTGCTACAAGCTAGCTAAATTATAGATGGGAGTGGAAATAGCCTATAGAAATGTACTTGAATTTGTATGTGAATATGTCACATACTAATAGATAAAGTCTTTCTTAATTTGCTCTGACTGGTTTGATCAATAAATACTATAACCATTTTCTCCCCTGTTGATCAGCATAGAGAAGTTCTTATGTAAAATCACAACTATCATTAATCTGTGCTTTGTTTTCTCTCTTCTCCAGGATTTTGTGTCATGTATAGAGAACTATAGAAGAAGAGGACAGGAACTATATGCTTGTTTATTCAAAGACCATGTACAGGTAAGAGACAAAACACATCCTTTCTCTATATAGTAGACAGACTCCATCTTGAACCTAAAAAACAAACAAAACAATACAAAAAACAGCAAAACAAAAACAAAAGGGCTATTGGTTTAAGCTCTGGATTGTCTAAGTCAGTATTTGGTCATCAATGATTCAGTCCTGTTTGCATGACCAGCGCAGTGGGCTTACAACCCACACTGTCCGCAGATGCGGAGATAAGCCTTGTATCCATTCACTCATGTATTCAGTAAATAGGTATCAAAAGCCCAGGGTGCCTCAGACCCTTTTGGGAGCTAAAAGAGTAATTGTAAGCCTTGCTTTCAGATAACTTCACTGTAAGGGAAAGCTATACATTAAATAACTTCACAAGTTAGTAGACATAACTTTTGGGCACTAGGTGGGGAAAGCACAAGGACAATGAGAGATTATTATAGGGGAGAAATTTAATTTGGGTGGGTCAGAGGTCTTATCTAAGGAAGTGACCTTTAAGCCAAGATCTGAAGAAGAAAGAATATGGGCTGAAGTATTTGAGAGAGAGTCTTTTTGGCTAGGGGGAGAGCATGTTTAAAGGTCCTGAGGTAAAAAAGAGCTGGATATAATCGATTCATTGGAAGAAGTGTCTTGGGGAATCTGCACTGGGAAGAAACAAGATGAACATAAGTATGGGCCAGAGCAGGTAGACATTGTACCACATTGGGGTTTTTGGATTTTATTCTAAGTGCAATGGGTAGCTATTAATAAGGACAGGTTTAGATATTAAAGCCCTTATCTAGGTGTGACTGTTGTATAGTCTAGTCAAAAAGCACTGGCCCTCCAGCCATTCAGAATCTTATTTGAATCCCAGGTGTGTCTCTTCCTATGCCTGGAGTCTGAATCTTAAGGCCTCATCCATAAGGGGGTAATACTTCTTACCTGTGATGATTTATCAAGTATGAAGCACACAGACTGTGTCTGGTAGAGAATGGATACACCCCATCAAAAGGGTGAAACATGGTATCAAGTACCAGAAAACAGAAGAGGCATTAATCTGCTGAAAACAAGGCACCTGGTCTAATTCCCCCATATAAGTTCATTTGGCAGACCATGACATGCCCCTTGGATGAGGGGATCATGAGATGTGCAACCTGCACCCCAGAAACACGCAGTCTGGCAACATTGCCTCCCAGGTTATCCTGAGTAATGGGGTAGCAGATTGTCAGGCACAGCAGTGTGAGAGAGCAAGTTTGTGGTATACAGAACATGCTGTTGGCCACAGGCAGAGGGATCAGTGGGTATGTCTGGTTTCTCCAGCTGCGCAAGCTAGTCTTTCACAGACTCTCAGAATGGAAAAGTGTTTCTCCGTGGGCACTTACCCTATCCTAATGTTACTCACTTCACTGCACAGCTGGGTAGGGTGCCTTGCTGGCTATTTGCATGTTATCTATGCCTCCTAAAACCCCTTCACATCAATGCCTCACCACATGGTTTTACTGATTTTTTTTTTCAGTACTAGCAACGTGGCAGATAAATTCGATTGCCATTGGGGGGGAAATAAGATGAATTGTGTAGAATCACATCCTTTGTTTGTGGATACCTTCATTACAATTCTACCATTCTGAGACAGAGGATGTTGTTTATCTAAACTCCTAAACTTGCATTTGGTCAAGAGTGCAACCATTTCTGTTCCTATGATTGGAAGAGCCTGAAAGATATGGTGATGGCTAGGAGAGATGTGCTCTGGGGTATTTTGACAATCTCTGCTGGAATTTGCAAGATTATAGGTTCCTGTGGGAAGGATGGGACCTTAAGAGAGACTCCAAAGTCAGAAGCAAGAGACCTAGCCTCTTGGAACGTTAACTTCTCTCAGTTTCGGCAGTGGGGACTCACTGGGGTTCAGAGAAAACTTGAGTAAGTTTTGTGGAGTTTTATGGTTGACTTAAGTCTTTTTGAAAAAAAAAATCAGCATTTAAAGGCTAATCCACAAGGATACTTTCCAAATGTTTAAATATTCAAGACAGATTGTTTTGATATGTTTTTAAAATGCAGATATGATAACCATCAGCTAGAGACAATGGGGTCTAGGGCGTTCACCCTGCTTTATGAAGAGGCAATGGACTTTCTCAAAATAAGCCCCCACTCCATTTCCAGAAAAGTCAAGTCCAAACTTTAGACAGAAATCAGTCTTGTGAAATCTGCCACGTTCTTTGAGGACAGCTTCTCCAAAGTGCACCCCATGAAGCCTTTCCTAGAGAGTGGTGACAATAAGATTCAGAGCTGTCAATAACGGGCCATGTGCGACTTCTCTAAGCTGTCACTTTACGCACATCTGAGAGGTCGGGAGATGGCAGTAGCCCACAGTATGATGAGGTAACATTACCTAGTGCCCTGGAAATTAACCAAGCATCATTACATCCCATCATTATATCCACAGCAAATCTTGCAACTCTGATACTTAATCCGTCAATTTTCTTCTCACTCCAGGAGTGCTGGCAAAAACAGTCACTTTTCCCCTGGCCCTGTTCAGATTCCACTTTCCCTTTTTCAAGTTATATTCATTCTCTTTTCTGTGGTCCAGCTTCTTTGTTCTATCTGATACATACTTAGGCCATCCTATTGTTATATTGAGTCTTCATCATAAGTTACAGAAATGACTCATCTTGCCCATGCCATTAAAAATTGTCTTTATTGGTTGGAGCTCTTTGTAAGATGCCTGTCATCCCAGAAATGGCCTTTCTTTTAGTATATGAGGTTCACTGTTCTGTCCCTCTCTCTTTTGGGATCTCCAGGGGTCAACGGGATGTTTCTACTTATTGGTTGGTCTTTATCTACTCATTAAGTATTTGTCAAAGCTCTTTTAGATGCAAATATTGGAAACTCATGTCAAACTGACTTAGGCAACAAATAAAATGTTTTGTTTTACTGAAAAATGCAGAGACAAGTAGGTTTCAAGCAGAACTAGATGCAAGCATTCATACTCTTAGCAGAACTAGATCAAGATCCATGCTTGCTCTGTGTGAGCTCCAGAGTGCCTCAGTCCCAGTAATGGGGGATAAAGCCCATCAGCCCATCCTGTCACCTTTCACAACATCTGGGATTAGCGAGACTTGTGTGAAGTGTTCATCCCTGAGACCAGGGCTGGGGTCAGCTCCACAGAAGCAGCAGAGACTGAAAGTAGGGAAGGACTGATTGTCCAAAGGAAAATCAAATACAAAATCAGTCAAAAATTATAGCTGCCCCAACATATCAAAACCCCTACCTGTGAGTCTCAGGTGTGGCATTTGCCCACTTGCAGTTTGAACTGAAAGAGGACCTCACACTGTGCAGAAACAAGGGCAGTTCAGAGCACCTTTCCAAGTGTGGAAACTCAGAGCTTTTACTCTTTAGTCATCTGACATTCTCTGTCCTGGAGTCACATGTAACTTGCTATCATGAACTAAACAATCACTCATTTCTTGGTGATCTCACCACTGACACATGTCTGTCCGGCTGAAGCTATTCAAGACAGTGTGTGCACCCTGTGGTGAAGACTTGCACAGCTGTGTGCCTCCAGATTGCTTAGGCGAAGTCTTGGGGTAGAGAGATGCTCTTAAAAGACCAATTTGAAGCCCAGGCTGAACAATCTAATAGCTTGGGATTGTTCATCCTCCATGAAAATCCCTCTACATCTTACTACAAATACAGCAACAATCTCCACTGAAATAAATCACCCAAACAAGTGTTCATTTTATATAAGCACAAATCTCTATTTAAAAAAAAATTTGGACAGTCATTATGTTTATGGCATTTCTTATTAACCAATTGAAGTACTATATGAAATGCTATAATTGTTTTGAATATGAATTTGGGAACTACAGAGAAACAAAATAGTCTGTTTTTGAAATAGAATTAGCTTTATTCACAATAATAACACAAATTACTTAAGCTGGGTAAGACCATCGTTTCAAGCTCTTGAAAATGTTGTCTCATGTAATCCTTCCGTAAGCTCATGGCTTTATTACTGTGGTAATATCATTAACCAAATTTGAATGACGAGAAAGCTGACACTCATTCAGATTATATTGGTGGCAAATCACAGAAACATGACTATGATCCAGGCTCATCACATGCCAGAGACCATATGCTGGGCACTGTCCCCCAGCCATGTTTTCATGGAAATGACTCTAACAAGTTCTGAGAATAATTTATTCATTTAAAATGGCTCATATTTGCAGAGGCCTAGATCTAAAAGTCCACTAGTAATGCTGGCAGACACTGTGAGCTTTTCAAATGATAATAGCTCCCTGCATGTAGCTCCCGAGCTTAAGCCAGATTGGGTTTAAATCTGGGCTTGGTCACCTGCTAGTTTTTAGAGAAGTCACTTCTCTTCAGAATTAAGAGTCTTCATAGGGATGATAGAAAGTATGTATTCATGGTACCACTGTACAGAAGAGGTGAGATAAAGCAGGTGAGAGTCTCAGTCTAACACACAATCATGAGTTTTTTTTTCTATTTATGTTATTTTTCTTGCCATTAGCGCTCACCTTTCCATTTTATAAAAAAAAAAAAATTAAAATTTCAGGCAAATTTTTTTGAATATGCAAATAATTCCAAAAGCTCACCCTGAAAATTTGATTCTACTGTTGAAACCGAACTGAACTGTTTCTTTCACAGGTGATGCATGAAACTTCAATGTGGTTATAAAGGTTTAGGAGTGTCGAAGTATTTTTTTTCAAATAAAGATTTGTGGCATACTCTAACAGGAGGTATGATAGTCCAAGACTACATATACGAACTGAGAGAAGTTTATAGATATTAGGTAGAATTATTTTAATTAATATGAAAAGTTTTCGCTTCTGTGAACATTCCTTGGACATTCTAGAATCATATGATATCAGGATTTGAAAGTCCATTGGATATCAGCCAGGCCAAGCCTCTCATTTGATAGATAGAGATTCTGGGATTCAGGTATGGAATACCTTGCTCAAATCAACCAATTATTGTCAGGACCAGTAATTCCTACTCTACCTCTAGTGCAAGCAATTGAAAGAAGTCTGTTCAGCATTATTTGTGAAGGGTAGTCCATTTTATAAAATAATTGTGCAATTCACTCTGATGAGCAACTTCAGAACATTTGGGACCTGTTGCTCTCTGCCTGGCATCCAGCACTCTTGTGGCTTAAAGGCCAAAAGACATATTTTCTTCTCTTCCAACTGGTATTAAATGATCTCAAAGCTGAGAACTATTTTCTTCTAGTACTCGCTCCAGTGGATGCACTATAGATCCTGAGGGTGTATAGAGGGGTATTTTTCTCAAAAAATCATGGGAGACTTGGCCTATATACCTCAGGATGTTTGGGGCCAAGCCCATAAGGAAAATGTGTCCAGGGGATGACTCTGCCTTTCTGTTTCCCAGAGGCAGAAATGTGGCAATGTCAAGGCAGCCAATGCCTGGGCCAGGATCCAGGAGCAGCTTTTTGGGGAGTTGGGCTTGTGGGGCCAGGAGGCAGAAGCCACACCCTACTCCAGGTGGGAACTCGACTGGAGAGAAGGACCTGCTCGCATGAGGAAGCGCATCAAACGGTTGTCTCCACTGGAGGCCCTGAGCCCAGGAAAGCACAAGGTAGGAGTTAGATGCAGCAGGACAGTGGTGGCTCCAGGTAGGAGCTGTGTAAGGAAGTGGCTCTTTAGCTTTCCCTTTGCATGTTGTTTTTATCAGGTGGGAGAGCTAATGTATGCAGCTACATGTAGAGGAGTCCCATGATTTATTTATTTATTTTTTTGAGTTGGAGTCTCACTCCATCGCCCAGGCTGAAGTGCAGTGGCATGCTCACGGCCACACCAGCATCGACCTGCTGGGCTCAGGTGAACCTTCCACCTCAGCCTTCCAAGTAGCCAGAACTACAGGTGCGTGCCACCACACTTGGCTAATTTTTTGATTTATTGTAGAGATGAGGTGGAACCAAGTTGCCAAGGCTGTTCTTGAACACTTGGGCTCAGGCAATCCCCTCACCTCCATTTATTATTGACATTATTTAACAGAAGAAAAGAGTCATTAACCCTCCCAGTTACATAGAAGGTATGCTATAGCTACACCTGTATTAATGGATAAATGAGTGAGTGAAAGAACGGGTGACTGACTCATACCTATGCCACTAACCCAGTACCGCTCTGCAGTCCACAAAAGTCCAGCGGGATAATCTGGATGCCAGTGTTTGGAAAGACCCAGACGATGGCCATTTTCTGCTTGACTTGTATAGGCTGTTTGCCATCAAGCAGTTGCAACCCTTGCTGCTGTAGGCATTATTGCACAAGCAAATCCCATAACAAGTTTTAAAATGAAAATCTCTAGAACTCAGCTATTTCTACACGTTTGAGCCAGTGACCCACTTAGTTCAAACAGATACTGAAGCTGCATTGGCTTTCCAAGCAACAGAATCTAGGTAGCTCCTGGAAGTTTGCTCTAATAAAGCTTAAACAATGTTGTCAAACTCACATTTTTGCCTTTTAAAGGATGGGAAGCCAGTTGGATTCCTTTGATAATGAATATAGGAAAATCTGTTAATAGTTTTTCTTGTCCCTATTGAACAATTATAATTTCAAATATTCTAAAAGGTAACCTCCCAAGTACTGGAATGCTGGATATTTCCTTCTGCATTCACCTCAAGTCACAATGTTGAGTTTGTTCTCTAGTCTGTAACCTCAGAAACTTTTATACATGCTAAAAATTATTTATAAAACCCAAAGATAAAAATATATTTCATTTATTCAATAGACACGCATATTTTAAGTATTGTCAATAGTCATTTGGTGGAATGTAATATTTTTCTCTCAATACATTTCTTAAAAATTGGAAGTAAGAAAAATAAGTAACCTGCTTACTGTGCTTGTGAAGCCAAAGGCTGGCCATGAAGCGTGGTCTATGGTACCTCATGATGTCCAGCCTCAGATCCTTTGCCTGCACCCTCTCCAGCATATCCCCTACACAGACATCAGGTTGCTATCTAGTCCCATCTTGGCATCTTCTTTGGTAATTACTGTAAGTCCTACTTAATGGAATATTGTGGGTTTTTTCCCCTTTGACTCAGGAACATTAATATTTGCATTTTATTGTGGTCCTTTAGGATTTAGCATTCCTCTCCCCTTGCTTACGAGTCTTGAATAATTTGAAGGCATCATATGCATGTGTGTTTGTGAATTTGTGGAACTGGGAGGCCAAAGCATACATGTAGTCTAAAGGATTTAATTTTGCTTTTCTCTGGTCTTATTTCAGGAAAGCCAAGACAAAAATGATAATATTTCTCAAACAAATGCTGAAAACCAAGGTATTTAGTTGATCAATTTGTCTCTTTTTTCCTTAATAATTAAGCTAATTGTTGGATTTCTTTAGTATTTTATTGAAAGTATTAAATTAACATTTTAGAAAAAGAAAATGCTGTAAGACTGGACTAGGCAGCACTGAGACTATCCTCATTACTATGCTCGCAGAATAAGAAACAACTATTCCAGGCCTAGATGCTTTATTGAGGGAATAATTTTGTATGAAACCTGCAACAATAAGAATTTGGGGGGGAAACAGCCCTGCCAATTTAATATATCAGGGTGACCTTAAAAGGGTCCCCAACAATACATGTTCAGTAAGTGACCAAAAACAAATAGGAGAAAAATAACAAAAAAAATCTTAGATTAAAATGGGTAGAATAGATATTTAGCACTTTTTACATGGAATTCTCTAATTTTGAAAATGACAGATAAAATAATCATTATCTCTCAATTTAAAGAAAGTTTTAGGAGTCATTTTTTATGTTAATATTTACTTTTTATTTGTGTAATTCTCATAAAGAAATGTGGTTGAATTAATTTGCTAGAAATTCAGGGTTTATTTTCAGAGATCATTTTGGCATGGACACACACACACACACACATATATATAATTCTGTGTTTCCACCAAATACTCTGCCACTTGGTTTGAACACTCCCTTTCTGTAAGTTTCACTGTACCCTAGGCTGCAGCGAGTGTCTTCTTCTTCTCAGTGTTGATCAAGCTTGTCTTATTTACTGCCTGAACAAAGCTTGGTATCCTGCTAGTGCAGTAACACAAGTCCAGAAGTAAGGATTCTGGGCTCTGGTCCCAGCGTGATTTGTGTCCCACTGTGGCACAGAACATGGAATGACATTGTGATACCTACTTATCTCTCTTCTCTATGCCCCAAGTCCCATAACTCTATCATGGAATGATTACCTGCCTGTTATGCCTCAGAGGTGGGAGATGCTGAGAGTGCTGTCATGGAAAGGATGTTCTGATTGTATGTGAACTATGGCTATAAGCTGCTATGTCCTCCCTTTCCCAATAAGCGGCGCCCCTGGGCTCCTTGTTTTTCTACATGGACCCTATGTAGGGAGATCAGCCAAGGGAGAAAAAAGGGCCTGTGGTTCTCCACTGTGCATTTCCCAGGTACCTGTGTCTACAGGATTCTCTCTGTATCGGGAAAAGCCTATGAGGGTTTGTTATGAGCAGCAGACACTTCCATTTGTCCAGATGTGGGACTCTTTGGTGGGTAGAAGATCAAAGAGGTGAGCTTCTTGGCACAAATGAAATGACCCATAGCCTTCTGGCTATGCAATCGAGAGCAATCTGACTGATCCAGATAGGTGGTTGCTTAGAATAGGTGATGGAGGAGCAGGATCCGGAAATCCACATAGTTATATACTTGGCCTGGACCCAATTGTCCCTGCCTAGAAGTGTATTCATAGGAAATAAATTGAGATGTGCACATAAAGATTGCAGTACAGTATAGTCATGATAGTGCAGAAACGAGAACCACCTGTATCTCTAAAAAATAGGAGATAGGTTGGTTGATTATGAAATTGCCACATAATAGAATATTATGCAGCCAATTAAGCAATTCAAAAAACTTATGGAATGGGAAGGTGCTCATGATGTTATCTTGATTGAAAAAACACCAGAGAAGAAAAACTGTGAGTGCACTATTATTCTTATCATGTCAAAAATAACATGTGTGTGTGTGTGTGTGTGTGCGCGTGTGTGAGTGTGCATATATATATATTCATATATGCACAGAAAACATACACACTGGAAGTAAAAAAACCAAAATGTAAACAGTAGTCAAGCAGTCCAACAATTAGGAGACCAGACTCTGGACTCAGAGAGACTTCAGATTCTACCTCTAGTTCTTAGTAGCGATATGATCTTGGAAAAAGTAATTAGCCTCATTCAGTTTTTTTAATTTATGAAGTTAGGATGAAATAGTAGCTACAATCAAGGTAGGACTAAATGAAAAATTGTCATCAAGAGTATTTGGCACACAGAAAGGGCTTACTAAATGGAGAGCTGTTATTATTAGTTCTCTCTGGATGTATGGGTGACATTTGTTTTATTTCAAACTTCCTTATTTGTTTTATTCAAAGATTCGTGGCTTTTCCAAATTTCTTTTTTTAACCATAAGAAGATATTTCTATCATTAGAAAAAAACACCCACACTCTTTTAAAAGAGTGAACAAAGTAAAATTCAGAAAAATCAAATCCTGGATGAGCCTCTAGGGAGTTGAGTTTCTGATTATTAAAGGCGGTGAATTTGGAAATGATGTCCTGCAGTCACTGGTAAGCTGCAGAGGAGTCAGGGCTGAGTACACTTGGGCCCTCCAGGATGAATCAACTTGAAAGTGTGTTGACTACATCCCAGGGTGAGCTAGATGAGTGGTGTTTGTTACAGAAGCAGTGCAGGGGTATGGTGAGAGATCCACACTGTTCACTTTTGCCCTGGAACCTTGCTGTTCCTCTCAGTGATGTAGGCACATGCTGATTGCCAGCCCTTGTGATATCAAGTGGTTCATGCCAAAACCATGTGTCCCTTTATGCTGCCGCAGATGAACTGACACAAAAGGAGCCTGAGAGGGAGCCAGACGAAGTGGCAGTGGACTGCACCCAGCTGACATTCTTCCCTGCTTTACATGAAAGTCTGCACTCAGAAGATTTCTTGGAACTGTGTCGGGAGAGACAAGTTATTTTACAAGAGCTTATTGATCAAGAAAAGGTAATACACCCAATCACGGTTATTCTTTAAGATTGTCAGACAGGAGAGAACCAAGCTTTCTTCATTCACAGGGGAGTAAGATCTCCAATCACTATAAAAACTGTCAACTAAATAATTGATGAGCAAATTTGTGGGCCCAAATTTGTGGGCCCAGCACAAGGATGCAAATGGAAGCCTAGATACCCTGTGTCAAAATATTTAAAAAGTGTAACTCAAGCTAACACATTGTTAAATGGAATATGCTCTAACTTCCTATCTTGTTTTTCATAACAATCTTTGAGGCCAGTTTCAAGTTGAGAATTCCTGACCTTCCTGTAGTTCAGCACACCTTGGCCCCTACCTGACCACCCAGAGAGGTTCCACACCTTGAGGGGCCCTGGGTAAATGTATTTGGATGCTGCAGCCCATATGTTCAAACTGTCCCCAAGCCTTGGCCTTCCCTTGGTCATCACTTAGGCCTAGGGATAAGCATACTTGTGGCACCATTAACCTCCAAAGGGTCATCCTGGAGATGAAGTGTGTGCAGGCCCAGGAGGCAGGCTGTGGAGCAGTTGCTAGGGAAACCCAGGGTACTGGGTCCCTAGAGCTGGGCTGGGGGAGCTCTAGATCCCCCATATTCTCGTGGTCTATAGTTTATAGTCACGGCTTTGAGCCAGTCCCAGCCCAGCCTATTATAGCCCACAGGTGCCCTTGACACTTGCCTGTGTCTGAGAGTCTTGTTATTGCTGATTCTCCACTCATTTCCCTCAGAGGTCTTGTCAGGGGATGGAGGAAGTTCTGAAGTTCACAGGTGACAGAGACTTTTCCGGCCTCTGAGGCAGAACAGAACTAGGAAGAGGCTGTTCTCCCCTCCTCACTTCCCTGCCTTGTATTTAAGCTTCAATCTTTCTTGGCCTCCGTGTTGCTCAGCAGGAAGCTGTCAGAAATGACATACATGGTTTGCTGTGGCAATAGGAATCTTCACGATATGCAGGAAGGAACAGACAAAACCCAGCAGGTGATGGGAAAGGGAGAGAACCAGCAGGAGCTGTGCTGTTTCCACTTAGCATGTGATGTCCCTACACCTGCCAGGAGGGGCTGGCCGGGGAGACCCCGCATGAGTGTTGGCTCCCCTGGAACAGGAGACTGGGATGCGCTGCCTTGGCAAATCTAACACTGCCACCGTGGAGGTGGAGTCCAGCAAACTATGCCCAGGAGGGCAGCTTGATGCAGAGGAAAGTGCATAGAACAAACTCAGACCTCACTCTGCTTTTTGTTGCTATTATTAGCAAAAATGTCAACAGCTATGTGCCACAAGCCGTTCCTTTGTGTGCTCTTCAGGTAGCGTCTCATCTAGCCTTACCTGGTCCTGTGAGGTAGGCTTGATCATTTCCATTATAAAGGTGACCAAAGCAGAGCCCAGTGTGGTTATCCACTGGAATTGCTAGGATCTGATTTCAGGTCTCTCTGACTCTCAGTTTCATGTGGTTTTTCCCTTTCTCTACTGTCTTCCAACTCCCTGTGTTGGGCAAGTTACATAAACTCTCCACCACCCTATTTCTGGCCACCTGTCCCTGTTAGGCTTGGAAGTGTAGCTCCAGGCTCTGTGTGCTTCCTCTGTAACTGTTTTGGGTATTTCTGGGGCAGACAGGACTCCAGATCCATTGTCAACATGTCATTTCTGCCCAGGACACAACACACCAAGCACATGCCAATCTGTCCTCTTGTATGTGCTTTAGCCCCTTATCCATTATGGCTTTTAGACAAGGACAGGTACTGGAGCCTGAGGAAGGAAGGATAGGAGCACTGATCTTTTGAACCATGAGCATGTTCAAGCAAATATACAGAAAGTTTGCCAAAGGGGTGTGTGTGTGTGTGTGTGTGTGTGTGTGTGTGTGTGTGTGAGAGAGAGAGAGAGAGAGAGAGAGAGAGAGAGAGAGAGAGTGTGTGTGTGTATGTATTTATTTAGGGGATGCCCTCTGCATTTCCCAGACTGGTACCTTCTCTTGTGTTGGGAAATTTTGTAGCAAACATTTGTTATAATCTAGCACTTTCTCTAATTCAGATGTCACCACGAGACCTTGTGAGCTGTGTCTTCTTTCTAGATTTTTAAGTGTGACGGGTACGTGTGCATGCTCCTGCATCAGAGTCCCCAATCTTCCTTCCCCTGCCATCGCAGAACTACTTGCTTATGTGGCCTTTTCTCAAGAAGACATTCCAGGGCAAAACCTTCTCCCAAGCATCTGGGTGGCCTGTCCCTGAAAGAGGCCTCTGGAGCTGCAAGCACCATGCTGGCTCTGCGGGAAGCTGGCAGTGCGGTGGTTCCAGGGTGGCCACAGCTTAACTCATTTCTTTGTGTGATCATCAGAGTTCTGATTACCTCCAGCAATACCTGCGATGATAATTATTCAATTATTCTGTGCCACCTTTGCATCATTGATTAATGATTCCCAGAACCACAAACGCGATTCTCTACAAACAGTTCCATTTGACATCAGGAGTGATTGGTTTAATGCATGTTAATTTTCGGCCTATGTCAGTCGCTGTGTAACTGGAAACATCCCTTATATAGCTTTCAGATCCAGTCCAGAGTCAGAGTCAAGTGAGGGCTTGTTTGTGCTGTTGTTCTCTTTGACTACATAAAAAATTAAACTTTTTTTTCCATACAAACTCCATGTACAATACAAGTTTGATTCTGGTAGAAATGACCAGCTCAAAGGAGGTATTTTTGCTCTGGACATCAGAGAGTGGCAACCCCCCCAGCCTCTTTCCAGGCGTGTTTAGTTGAGGCTGTTTGGAGAAGGTAAAGAAGTGTGTTAATCTTTCCATGTCTTAGTGAAGCCCCTTTACTTTCTGAAATGCAAACTGCACATGTCATTCCTACTTAATAGAAACTTTTTGATGTGTGTCATACACAAGGCCATTCCTGAGCTGACCCTGTGGCTTTTCTGGGCTTGACTCCCTCCTATACATGCATACAAACACAAACACATGCATGCATGGACACACAGGAGCACACACGTGTACAGGCATGTACACATGCATAGGTGTGCATGTACACACATGCTTGCTGCCTGCACACATATGTACACACACACACACATACACCCTTCACTTTTGACTTTTTAGTATACAGAACTACCTATAATCTCCAAACATGTTCTGCTGGTTCAAGACCTTATGCCTTGAAATGCTTCTACTCTGTTTTGGATCTTCTTAATTCTTAACCTCAGCCTTGGGGTCATCTCCTAGGAAATTACTTCTTTGATGTCACCTCTGCCCCTCTTACTCCTGGAGTGCCAGTACTTTGCCTTCCCACACTGTGCTGGCATAGTTTGATATTCTTTTTCTTCTCTCTCATTAGACTATAATTTTCTTGAAGGCATGTTTTATTTACCTTTGTGCCTACCAGTGTGTGGGCACATGCTAAACACTTAGAACATATCTGTTAAATACATGTGTAAACAAAGGAATGAATAAATTATGAACAATATGCTGACATCAGATGAAACCTGATCTTTCTTAGCCTAGCTGCTGCCTTCTACATCAGAATCTTCTGGACTGCTTATTAAAATTCAGATTCTAGAGCCCAACTCTGCACCTGTTGAACTTCTGGGATAGTAGCCTGGGAATGTGAAGTCTGTCAAGCTGAGTAAATGCCCAAGATCTGCGTGTCCAGGTGTCACAATATTCAGAGTTACCCTGGCTAGAAACATGCTCTAATTTCAACCAATTACCAATGAAAGGATCCTTAGTGAACACAGGTTATGGTGAGCATTGTGCTTTGAACATTCCTCAGGATTTGTAACATGTCTCACAATACACTTGGGTAACCAAACAAGAGCAAAGCAATTTCTGTTTCCACCCAGTCTCCTCTAAGTCTGCAGAGAAAGGTGGGCAGCATGACTGTTTGCAGGCTCACTGTGGAAGTGACATATGAAGGCAGGCAGGGGGCATCCCTGCTCCTTGTCTCGACCTAAGAAGATGTACTGACATAAGGAGATCCGTGTATTGCATTCCTTTTCATATTTGGCAAGTTGATATATATCAATAGTATCTCATTGTTGTTTTAATATACATTTATTTGATTACAAATATGACTGAATACTCCTTCTAAAAATGGTCAAGGTCTAAAAAGTGATGCCAGGGTCCATAGGTAACCAACATTAGTGCAATTTATACAGCCTTTCCCTGTTTTTGACACTTAACATTTTCTTAGCAATCTTTGTTTTTCTGAAAAATAAGAATATTTATTCCATATGCCAATACAAAAAGAAGGCACTAAGAGCAAGGTCGAGGCAAGCAAATATGTAGGAAGAAGGGCAGATAATAAATGCAGCAGGGCCACAGTTTTCTTTGCAGTAGACTCACTCACTCTGCACATAAACATAAGAGAATACATACATGGGTAGTTCTGTTACTGGTCCCTTTAATGACCTCTCTGGACCTCAGTGTTCCCACTTATAAAATTATGGTGTTGCACTAAATCGAAGACTAATAATGCCAGTGAAGACTTCAGAGAACATCCAATTGAACTTCCCTTCTCAGATGTGCCCACTGAAGCCTGACTTCAGGAGAATGTGCTGGTGGGAGGTATCACTGAATTTCCAAGCAGCTTGCTGCCTCCTGCTATGGTTTGAATATGTCCCCCAAAGTTCATGTGTTAGAAATATAATTGCCACTGTAACAGCTTAAGGAATGGGGCCAGTATTAAAGATTAGGCCATGAGAACACCACCCTCATGAATGGATTAATGCCTCTATTGCAGGAGTGGGAGTGGGCTCCTGATAAAAGGGATGAACATGGCCTCATTTCTCTCTGTCTTGTGCACTTACTTTTGCCTTCCACTCTTCAGCCATGGGATGACCCTGATCAGATGACTGCACCAACATTTGGACTTCTCAGCCTCCAGAGCCATGGCCAAATAAACACAATTTCTTTATAAGTTATCCAGTCTGTGGCATTCTGTTATAGCAGCAGAGAATGGACTAAGACACCTTCAGACTTTAGCTCCTGTATTTTTGGATATCTAGATAACTTGATTGTTCTCATACACAGAGCTAGGGTACCTTCTTAATTATCTACCCATTGGGAGTGATGGTATATCAATCATCCAGCCATTCTTTAAAAAGCTCTACTTATGAAGCAAAAGTTTTGCTCTTTAAATTGATCAATAAAATCATGGTATGAGGGATTTCTTAATCGTGAGTAAACTTAGGGATGGAACCCTCCCATGGCTAATTTAAATGGAAGAGCAGGTAATAATTCACTCGGGTTCATTTTCCAGTTTTTAAATGCCATTTATTTCTAGCAGAATCAATTTTTAAGCTATTAACCCAGCTCTCACCAGACAATTTTTCTTGTGGTTTGGTCTATTCTGGTTGATACATAAGTCTCCCCAAAGGGAAGCAACAGAACACAGATATCTGCTCTGAGATCCTGCTTCAGGCACCATACAGGTTGTGATGGGAACCTAGTATCACATGGAAGTGAGAGGGCCAGGAGGCACATAGACCAGGGATGGCACTGTGGCTTCATATCTTACTATGTGAACTTGTGGATGGAATCGCTGAGTCTCATTTGTAAAAGACACAACAGAAGACAATTTTTAAGCAGCCTGGCCTAACTCTCCCAACAGTGCTGGCGGGACTATAAATGATGTCACTTGCAAGAGGGTAATCTGGAAATAGCTATACGAACTTAAAATGCCCGCACCCATGACCTACAATTCCACTTCTAGAAATTTAGTCTGCAGATTTGCTTATGTGTTCAAAGCGACATACCTATAAGATGGTCATTATGGAATTGCTTGTTACGTCAAAATATTTAAAAGCAACCCAAATTTGATCAGTCAAATAAAATGTAGTACATCCACGCAAGGGAATGGTCTGTGACTGTTAACAGGAGTGAGATAATGCTGCAAGAAGTTATTTGGAAGGTTCTCCAAGATGGGTTGTTAGAGGACAAAACTAGGTGCAGAGCTGTAAGTATATAAATGTGCTCTTTTTGTAAACAAAAAGAATACATACAAAACATGCTTATGTATTCATAGAATCTCTTTGGAAGAATGTACAATAAAGTGAGAATGGTGGTTGGAAGACAACTAGGGAAACTGGGGATGCCATTTAATTGCCCAAGTTCCAAAGCAGACATCTGTCTTCCATCTTTCCTGGTTTTTTCTTTTTCTCCTCCCTTCCTCCCTCCCTCCCTCTTACCTTCCCTTTCTCCTTCCTTCACCTTCCCTTTCTTTCTCTCCCTCTCTACCCCCCTCCCTGCCTTCCTTCTTTCCTTCCCTTCCATCTTCTTCCCTTTTCTTTCTCCTTCCTTCCTGTTTCACTTTTGCTTTCCAGTTAGTCTAGTTGCAGTTCCTGTCAATTATCCATCTTCTTGTTTAGACCCACTAACTTCTCTCCCTCTCAACTCTGCCTCCCCATCCCAGGCCACTATCCGTTCATAGACCACTGAACAGCAACATGACTGACCATCTTCCTTTAATCTTGGTCCTTTCTAGTTCATACTTTCCTCAGCTGTCAGTGTCATCCTTCAGAAACAAGCTCGCCTGTGGCTCTCTGTTGCAACCACAATAAAACTCAACAGTCCTTGATTGGGGCACTCCTTCTTTTCAACCTCATCTCAACCATACTGACCTCTTTTCTGCTTCTAGGCTCTTAACTGGATGTCACCTTTCCCTGAAATGTTCTTCTTCCAGATTTTCCATGGCTGCCTTGTTTTCATCCTTCAAGTATCAGGATCTGCACAAAATAGTGCCCTCTCCAAGTTTCTCTCTGCCTTATCATTATCACCATAATTCTATAATCTCAGTCTGTATTATAGTCTGTAATAGTTTGTTGGTTAAAATATCTCCATTGGATTTCAAACCACATGAGGGTAGAATTCCTATATATCTTTTCAGTCCCATATCCCCAAATCCTGGCTCAGGTTCTGACATGGAGTAGATGATAATCTAGATGAATAAATGAAATTGGAAATGAGTTCACATCGGACTCTGGCTTTGAAGGTTGTTTGAGGGCCAGATCCTCTGACAAAGTAGATTCAGGAAATACTGAGGCAGCTGACTTGACTATAGAAACCAAGACTCTTGACTAGTCCTCACTTAGGAATGAGCTCAGCCTGGACTTGCCCTGAATTGAAGTGATTAATGCTTATCTTGGGAAAAACTCTTAGTGAATCTTTGCTTTTTGGCTTTGACTCTGTTTTCACTACTCTCAATTGATGCAAGAACTGGACAACTGGCACTCAGGGCCTACTTTCTAGGTTTCACCACTGTGGTCTCATCATTGTTCCCAAAGGTGAACAAGGAACTTACTTTCAGTCACAGGCTGTACCACTTACTAGGTGACTGATCTTTGGTGTGATTCTTATCTCCTGGGACTTCTTTTATTTTCTTTTCAAAAAATATCTGTTCTGCTTTTGTGTAATTGAAATTAGCTCAAAATTATCTAAGAAAATGTTGGCGTTGGCCTTATTCTTGGTCCCTTTAGGCTCTCATCGTCTAGAAATCATTTATTCGTTCACTTGTTTCTTTAGGGATTTATTCTATGTAAAGACCCACTTATTCCTTGCCACATGCAGCACATACTGAGACATTGTCACAGGTCATAATTCTGGAGTTTACTGGGAGTGAGGGTTGTAGGGATGAACCAACAGAGAAGTGCAACTCTCCACGTTTCTCCCTGCCTTATCATTATCACCCTAATGCAGTCTCAGAAAAGTCTTCAGCTGATTCTATAGCAGCTCTGGGTTTGGGATGGATTTTCACAGTTGTCTTGAATTGAGAGAAAGGGGCTAAGCCTTCCTACTCCACATTGACCTGGTAGGTTAGGTATAGATTGCCACTGGGAAGAAGACATGACCTGACCAGGTGCTTTCTTTAGCTGAGGCAGTTCCAGAGAGCTGCCAACATTTCCAGCTGGGGAATACATGCTTTGTTCCAAGAAGAAGAATCTGGGGGGAGCACTGTGCATCCCCACCACGCACTTGCCTTGGTCTTCTGAGATGGCAGTACCAGTCTTGTACTTGTGGTTCTATGCTGACCTGAGCACAACCCCATACCAGCTGGTCCCTGGACAAACTCCTCCTCCTCTGTAACCGAACGATTTCTTGCACCTGGTAAAAACTTTCCTCATTGTTAACTATAGAATGCTTTTTAGAATGCATGCTTGAAGAGGGTCTTACAGTGAGAAAAAGGACTTTGATGTACTTAATAAACAATCACCCACAGGCCTTGGTGAGGAAGAACTTGGGTAGACTAAACATCAGCCCAGGGTGTTGAGTGTGGAAGTGCGACACACAAGCAGAACATCTCTGGGGCATTGGAGCTGACATTCGTACAAGACACTACTCTCACCTCCAAGTGCCCAGTGGGTGATTGGTCATTGCCCTCCTGTTTATCATAAGAATCATGAGCTTTCTCCACATGTACACCACCTGACTCTGGTGCTCTCTCCCTCCAGGTAACACAGAAGTTCTCCCTGGTGATTGTGCAGGGCCACCTAGTCTCGGAAGGTGTCCTTCTCTTTGGCCACCAGCACTTCTACATCTGTGAGAACTTCACACTGTCTCCCACAGGCGATGTCTATTGCACCCGCCACTGCTTATCCAAGTGAGTTCTCTGCTTGTCCCAGCAGATTCTTCCTTGAGCCCCATTCTTCCTTTCCAGTGGCCCCACTCTTCCCCCTCTCACCTTGTTCTTACTGTGGGCTTGGATTTGGGACTGTAACTGAGTCATGAGGTAAAACAAGAACCTGTAGGTATATGTCATCTATGACCATGGTTCCCTAAAGCTGAATCTGGAAGGGGTACCAATGTGGAACTCCTCATGTCTCTCCTGATATGGTATGTATAGCAGGACATGGGAATCTTCCCTTAGGTTACTCGGGTGACTGAACTAATCAATTCAATCATATCAGCTAATTCGCCCAACAATTTGTTGTTGCTCATTCTGTGGAAGACACCCATACCGCCCCTTCACTCTGAGGCACATGAGCCCAATTAGCAGCATAAACAAGTTATTTTGGAAAGAGTTGGTAGTATACTGTGATCATGGGACAAAATATATGTTATGGGAGGACTCTTCAGGATTATGCTTGTAGAGATGACCTCAGACTGGTATTGTGAGGGAGGGCTACCCGAGGAATAGGTTAGATCCGGGTCTTGCAGGATAGGGAAGATTTGGAAAGAAATTTGAAGAGTCATTTTTACACCAACTGATACTAGAGGACTTTGGCAGGAAATTCCAAATCCTTCTTTAGGATAAAATATATTTGATCTATTTGGATTTAATCAACTCTTTCTGCTGTTCTCTTGTGTTTATACAGCACAGTCATTCAAAATCAAATTGACTATTTTCACTTTTGGCAAGAGTCTAGTTGACAAGTGTATGTTTTTACCTGATCGTTACTTTTGAAAACATTTGGATGAAGATTTCTTCATGTAGAGCTAGGCCTTGCCTTTTCTGGCTAGAAAGTTTCAAATAACGACAAGTCAACCTTTGAGCCCAGGGGCTCTCAGACTAGCTTATAACAGAATCTCTTGTGAGACTTGTTAGCACACAGACTTCTGGGTCCTACCCTCATCCCATTTTCTAATTTAGTAGGTCTGGGCTATGTCCCGAGATTTAACAAGTTCCTAGCTGATGCTGATTCTATCACTGTTCTGGTTCCACACTTTGAGAACCACTGTTTTAGGCTACTGACAGAGGAATCTGAGTCTTACCTGTCAGTAATCAAGAATTTCCAAAATAACCTGTTGTTGTATCATTTTCAGCCTATGTCAGGAAAGCAAGAGCTGAAAAAGTGTGGAAGAGTAGATGTCAGCCCACACTCCTTTGATTTAGATCAAAATGCTTTAAAATACTTGGCATTTTTCTCTCTGCTAATTTCTATCTTTTATTCATATCAAATGTTCACCGATTGCTGCGGGTCTTCTGTGCTTTTCCAAAGCAGGAGGAGCATAATTAATACTTGGCACACTCATCCCTTCTTATTGCTCATGTTTTATTGATACCGATCAATATGAACAATGGGTCTACAGATGTGCCTTTCTGAGAGCTGATGAAAGCTTTCTACTCTACCTATATGCATGGCATGCTCATCCATTGCTTCACTGTTCACCTCTGGCTTGGATTGAGCTTGTGTTAAAGAAGATCTTATCGATTAGGTAAACTGTGTTTATGAGATGCCTCTAATCATGATCAAATTGACTATATCTGCACTTTTAATGGAAGTTCAGTGGCCAGGTTGTATGTATGCACTTGATTTGCAACGACAGTCAGGAGAGACTTCCCATGTCTGAAAATGCAAGTAAAAGTAGAGTGAGAACAAATTACTACTCTGAGATATCATTTGGGAATTGCACAGGTAATTTTAATCACCAAACCTCAAAAAAGTGTTTGTTAATCAGTGCTTTCTCTCTGGGGTCTTGCCTACTGTCTTAAGAAACTCTTGGCACTCCTGGAGACAGCTCTCAGAGACAGGCTGTTAGATCATGCCAGATCAATGAGGATTAAGTCTTGTTTTGACCATGGAGACTAAGGAAGATACATAAATAAGTATTTTAAAAATAAAGCTATGTCAAGCCTGAAATGTTTCTCTAAAAGACTGCTATCAAATTGAGCATAGTTGAGCATTAGACCTTGAAAGATGCTCTCTGATGTACCATAAAAATATCCCAAATCAAACTCAAGAACACCAAAGATTCCTCATCAGTGATTGGGCTTTGTACTTTGGAAATTTCCTTAGAAAGTAACAACCTTCTGAGAAGGTTAACTTTTGCTTTACTTCTTAGCTGGTTAGAGTGGCTATGTTAGTTTTCCAGGACTGTCAAAAACAGAGTGACTTTTAAAAAATAGAAATTTATTGTTTAACAATCCTAGGGGCTAGAAGTATGAAATCAAGGTAGAGCCACACTATCTGTGACTGCTCAAGGGAAGAATCCTTCCTTGCCTTTTCTGGATTCTGGGGCTTATGGACAATCCTTGGCATCCCTTGGCTTAAAGATGCATTGCTTCAGGCACATGGCCATCTTCTCCTTGTATGTCTTCACATCACCTTCCCTCTGTGTATCTTTCTGCCCAAATTTTTCCTTTTTATAAGGCATCAATCATGTTGGATTAGGGTCTACCCTGACTATCTCATCTTGATTACCTCTGTAAATGCCCTGTTTTCAAGTTACATTGTATGGTACTGGGGATTAGGATTTCAACATATCTTTTTTGGGGAACACAATTCTACCCATAACAAGGGCAGTCAACTCACAAGGTATAGCATGTAAATAATTTGTTGGAAACTCAGACCATTCAACTAACTCTTTGTGATAGGATTCTATTAATCAGATACTTCTTCCCCATCAGTGAGCAGCTTTAAGGCATCATTTCTCTGTTTAACTCAAAAATATTTATTGAAAATTTACCTTGTTCTGGGTACTATGGTAGACTCCATAGATACAAACAGGTGAGTCAGATGTGGGCTAAATCTAGTAAAGAGTTTGTAATCTAGTGAACGATTCTGGGAATAAATTTGGTAATAACCAGATAACTTCAAATGTGGGGCACATCAAAGTATAGTTGATTCTGAAATCCACTTCTACTATCAAAGAACAGGTCAACCAATGTCACAATTATCATTTAGCTTACTGTGATTTCCCTAATAAGAATATTGAAAGTTATACTATAACTACCTGGACAATTTCCCCATATCTTGACAGCTGTTGTGCTGTAGAACTGTGAACAATATTCTATGAACTATGGCAATAGGTCTATCTAAAGCAGAAGAATATGGATTGGCTGCCACTTTTTACCCATTGACCTTGGGTACCTGAACTCTGATTTATGTTGCAGAACATGTAGGATGTAGAGATGTCAAAGACACCTAATCACAATTGTGTGAATAATGCTACATAAGACAGACCTCAATTTGGACTTATATTGGGGAACTCAACTACGTTGTACATAATTTAGCTTTTCTGAGGATTTGTGTCTTAGGATTCATGTCCTATATGGTTATTCCATTTCTACAAGCAAGAGGTATGACTGACTTTTATTCTAAAAGCCTCTTATAATTTTCTAGAGCATTCTTCCTTAAGCCATCAGTGTTTCAGAGACCTGGTTGCAGAATTAGTCAACATCAGGCAAACTGAAAGCAGGGAACCAATGGGAAGATCTCTGTCAAATCCAGGCCACCTTTCTGTCTCTGGGAAGAAAGCGCTTGAGTTTTAGAATCAGGGGACCTTATTGTTGAATGAGCATGAGTTTTAGAATCAGGGGACCTGAGTTTGAATCCAAGTTCTACCTCTTAATGACCATATGACCTTGGAAAGTTCTTGTCTCTCTGGAATGCAGTTTCCTCATTTATGATATGGGAATAAAAATGGCACATGCTCAGTAAAGGTTTTCATGAAGATCCAATGAAAAAAGGAACAGGGAAGTGCTTGTCAGGTCATAGAGCATGATAATCACTCAGCAAACATGCTCAGAGCTCAGGGGACTGCTTCCTCAGAGGACAGAGAGTTAGGCCAAAGGCCTGTGCCTTTGTACAGTTTGCAGTGGGGAGATACCAGTTAAGTGTGCAGTTAAGATACAGAGGACACTTTCTATAGTTTTCACAAGCTTGAGGCTATGGGAGCACAGAGAAGTAGTTATATCATTCCCACCAGTTTCTTTACCTGAGATGCTACTTGACCTAAGCCAAGGGTAGGAAGAGGAATTACCACTATGGCCCCACTGGGAGTCAGAGGAATTTAAGGGAAGCTTAACTTAAACCCAGATAGAGGCACTAATAACAAACAAAGGTCCTCAGTCAGCAGCAGGTTTGAGTTAAAGCATCGTAGAAATAGCATCCAGAACCAAAGCCACATTTTGTTGTTGTTGTTGTTTTTTCCAATATTTTTTATTATGATATTGTGGGGTACAGTTAAGGGTTAGGTATACAAATATGCTTCATTCAGGCACCCTTGTTGATAAGAGGTGTCTCCCCATCCCCAGACATTTACTCCATTAATCCCATCTCCCTACACCTCCCCCCCATAGTTTCCTACCACTGTCAGTCATTTTCTTATGGTAATACGTTGGATGATCCAGGTCTACTATATGAGTGAGTTCTCACTCATATAGTTCTCACTCATATAGTAGACCTGCGCAATAATTTTAAGTGAGAATCAGAAAACATTAAAGAATTAAAGTTGTGGTTTTAAAAATAAGCCTTGCCACAAGCAAGGGCAACTGAGTGGATTCTGCTTTTCGTATTCAGCCTCCTTCTATTAAGTTCCTTAAGGACACTCAATAAATCTCAGAGCAAATTTTCTACTTAATTCTCATTAAATCTCTTGACCATACACTGAGGCAGCTAAGAACGCCTGACAAAGAAAAAAAAGAAAAATCGATCACTGAAGATGGTATGCCCAGATAATCACAAATAACTTTTTGAGATTCTAAAATATGCTCTTGTAAAGCAAGGAAGCAACATGACTTCTCATGTGTAGAGTGTGGACAAAACTGATCAATGCTCATTTGGTCAGCTTCCTTAAACCTTAGAGAACAAAGACACTAAGTAAACGCATTGCTTTGCAAATGTCTCGTGTACTCTAGTTATTAGCTAGCTGTCTTTAAACTGGACTCAGAAAATTAAATTTGTTCTTCTACCTCTGACACCCTATATATCATAAGGGATGACAAATTAAAGTGATAAAGTCACTCTATTAATGAAAGATACCCCTAGGTGCAAACATCTGGAATGACTCTGCTTATTATTGTCTGGCTATGACCCCATTTCAGTCTTACATCTTTACTCTTACAATTCAGATCCTGTCTTTGACCTTTGCACTTGGTTTTCAAGACTTTTATGTCTTCCTGGAAGACTTGGATCTCCCCTTCCTGAGGCAGCATAGCTTATGTTAGGACAAATGCCCTGTGATCCTGCTTCTGACTTTGGCTACTTACTGGCAAGAAGCCACCTACACTATGGAAAGAGCAAGAAAAAAAGACCTCACCTTACAGACCAATCTTAGAGTGAGAGGAAGTAGCAGATTTGAAATGCTTTACCTGTTACTAGTTCCATCTTTGGACAAAAAGACCTAATAGAAATACTCACGTAGGATAATTTCTAGAATATGAAAGATAGAATAGGACTAGCTAAGATATTACTGACGTTGAAGCATTACTTAGAACTACAGCAAAGAGGGGTTATTTTGAATGAATAATCTGCTTTCCTTCAATTAAATTGCTTGTCCTGAGCTGTGAGTTTTCTCAATTTTATAACAGGAGAGATGGACCTTGTTTTTATTTAATTTTATGGGTTTTTTTTTTGCTACTTTGCCTGTTTTTTCTCAATTGTAACTGTAATTTAATCGCTTGTGCTGCAGAATTACTGAGATTATACATTGCTACTCTCTTCCTCGGTGTAGTTAATAGCTTATTCATTACCACTGAATCCCAAAGTTGGGACAAATTTATATCTGATATTGAAATGCTGGGCAGGAAATGTAGAAAGCAATGTTAATTCATCTCATATCCTTTAATAGCAGAAACCAGTTGCAAAGGAAAAAACACAAAACATGGAGGCATTTATTTAAGTACCTACTAGGTACATTTTTCCTAACATAATCAGTCAATACAATGGAAACTGCTTGTTGATTAGTTTATGCACTATAACAATAATAACGAGGAGTCAGGAAGTTTGTTTTCATAACTGAAGAAGCCATATAAGTCAATTTATAGAGCCATAATTATTACTTGTTCTGCTAAAGTAGGATATTTTTCTATACTACATTATGAAGCATTTTTGCTTTTTAGTTAAAAAATTTTTTTAAAAGACTTACCTGTCTTACAATGATAATCTCTGCAATTATGAAAATCCTGATTTAGAGGTAAATTTTTGAGGCCACCATTCTATTCCTTGTCTTGTCTTACAAATACAACTAAACCTTCAGGAATGTCTTTATTATACAACATGCCAATTTTGTTTTCAGCTCACGTGTAATTTAATTGCTGATTCGTTATCCCTAGAAAATGCAGTATTATTCTATCTACTATCATTGGACCAAATATTACTTATAAGTGGGAGCTAAACACTGGGTATATGTGGACACAAAAAAGAGAGTAACAGACACTGGGAACTCTTAAAAGAGGAGGGTGGGACAGGGGCAAGAGTTGAAAAACTACCCATTGGATGAACTTAATAGAAGCCCAAACCTCACCATCATGTAAAAAACCTACACATGTACCCCTTGAATCTAAAAAAGTATATATATATAAATATAAAAACAAAACAAACAATAAACAAAACAAAGCACAGTGTATCCCATGAGAGTTACACACTTGTGTAGGCCGAGGCTACTTGTATCCAAATAATCTTGGGTGTTTATTAAAATACAGAGCAAAGAAAATTACATTTTAATAATCACACCATGAATTTTTAGTGTAAATTTGGATATTTACCAGAAAAAAACTACTCGCATATAACTCCAAATGTTCATGACATATTGTAATTTATAATTTGCTGCTTCACTGAGTCACAGGTTAGAATCTTGCACACTTGATTTAGGGACTTCATCTTTAGAGAGGGAGGGACTGTGGCTACTCTCTGCATCTCAGCATAGCATTGTCTCCTTACACAGTAACTCTGGGGAAGCCTTTCTATACTGCATTTCATGGGTAAATTATATGCTTTTCTCATGCTTGAAAAGTCTTCAGGACTCTCATGAATTTCAAGATTTTTGTATCCCAAACTTAAACTTTTTTTTTAAAGATACTTTAAAAAATATCTTTTATACTATCAAGAGAACAGGGACACTATAGAATTGGAAAAAATAATTGCCAACTGTGTATCTGACAAAAGCCTAACATCCAGGATGTACAAGGAACTCAAGCATGCTGAAAGGAAAAAAACAAACAGTCCTATTATAAAGTGGACAAAAGACATGAATAGACACTTTTCAAAAGAAGACATACAAGCAACCACCAGACACATGAAAAAATGCTCAGCCTCACTAATCATCAGAAAAATGCAAATCAAAACCACATTGAGATATCGCTTCACTCCAGTAAGAATGGCCATCATCAACAAAGCAAAAAAACAACAGTTGCTGAAAAGAATCCAGAAAAAAGGAAATGCTTCTACACTGGTGATGGGAATGAAAACTAGTTCAATTTCTATGGAAAACAGTGAGGTGATTCCTAAAAGAACTAGAAATTGACCTTCCATAGGACCCAGCAATTCCCCTCCTGGGAATATACCCTCCAAAAAAGACATCTGTGTATGCATGTTTATGGTAGTACTCCTCACAGTAGCAAAAGCATGAACCAACCATACTGCCCATTGAAACTACTAGATACAAAAAAATGTGGTACATATACACGATGGAATATGAATATTGCATAGTCATAAAGAAAGACAAAATTGTGGACTTCGTAGCAACTTGGATGGATTTAGAGTCTATAATACTCAGTGATCTATCACAGAAACAAAGAACTGAGTACCATATGTTCTCCCTCATAAGAGGATCCTGAACATTTACCATAATACTATAAGAAAGGGATTGGCATTAGTGGGAAAATGCCAGGGGAGGGTGTAAGGGGGCACAAAACATCAATAAGTGTACCAGACCTCAAACCAGGTGAAGTTGGGACCAAAGGGAGGCCCAAACTTTACCTGTACAATGACCACTTGTATACCTAACCCTGAATTCTACTCCAGATGTTTAAAACAAAAAATAATTTAAGAAATATATATCTTTTGTCTAAATTTTCATTGTTATTTGTATTTGTTTGTTTCTCCCTAACAGCCTGCTTGCTCACTAGAGTGACGGCAGCATATATATGTTGCAAACACATACAGAAAGGTAACACATAGTATAAAGAATCCCATGTTGAGACTTAATAATCTAGCCTATAATCCTAGCATTTTGGGAGACTAGGTGAGGGGATTGCCTGAGTCGACGGGTTTGAGAACAGCCTGGGAAACTTGGTGAGACCTCATCTCTATAATAAATCTTTAAAAAATAGCTGAACATGGTAGACTGCGCCTGTAGTTCCAGCTACTTGGAAGGCTGAGGCGGAAGGATCGCAGGAGCCCAGTAGGTCAACGCTGGGGTGGCCATGAGAGTGCCACTGCCCTCCAGCCTGGGCGACAGAGTGAGACTCCAACTCAAAAAAAACCAAAAAACAAAAAAAAAACTACAATGATTTATTATTTCATATGCAAGCCAATGGCACCTTTCCAATATTTTCTAATGTCATTTTACTGTTCTCATTCAATTGACTGTCCATTGTGTTGCCTCATCTTTTCTTTCTTGCAATTTCCTAAGCATCTCTCTCCAGCAGAATAAGTTTATATTTTAAATTTGTATACATTACTTTGTACTTCTCAGCTTCATCTCACATTGTTATTTCTTGCCCCATATGTTTAATCGTTCTTTTTCTTTTTTTATGATTACTCTTTTCTTCTTGGCACAGGTAACACTTCTAATTTAATAGGTTCTGTGATTTTAAAAATTTCTCTTTACCTCTCCATGCAAATAATTACTGACTGCTTAATAATAGGATACAGTAATTTCCACTTTCATCACTTTTTCAATCACTTAATATTTTGCAAGTTCTTGCTACTGTAGGCTTATAGTCCTTCTATATAGATTGTCTTATGAAACATGCTTTTATATTAACAGCACACAATGTGTTAATTCCTCAAGGTAGAACAAACTAGTTAAATAGGAACTAGTGTACTTCCTTTGGCTTTTAAGTTTAATATATAGTTAAGAAGACTAATTTAACATGCTCAAATTTACCACTGTAGGAAATTTATGATTTATTTGTTAATGCAATCCTTTAATTAGATTTTTAAAACACTGTGGTGTGTGTGCATGTGTATAATCCCTTTATTGATTTCTCTACCCAATGTTAATTGCCATTATCATTCTTGTTCTTTTTAGAAAGGTCGTATCATTGTCAACAAATAATAGTCCTTAAAAATAGGTATTACAATGTATGATAGGAATGATCTATGCCCAAATGTGAGAAACTACTTGACTAGTCCCAAAATTAGCATCTAAGAAGATGCTATTATCAAGCTGACATTATAGGTGCTGGCTGCTTCTGTTTGCTCTATATAGGTGTGAAATCATAGGCATCAACAAAGATTAGGTAACTATGGCTTAATTGGCAGTAAATAAATAAAGTGCAGTGTGTAAATGCCAACGTTCAACTAAAAACAGAATTCTTTTAAAACTTATCCTATTTATGATGAATGCAGAAAGTTCTCTATGGCCAAATTAACTCAACTCAACAAATATTTACAAGGTACCTACTAGGTATAAGAGCATTATTCTGGGTCAGGAATAATGAATGAATGACAAAAGTAGTTCATGTTAAAGATCACCCAGATTTTAAATTTTTCTTGGCAATATATATTCACATGAAAATTGTCACATGACAAAATATAAAATGTTACAATTTCTTCATCTACACTCACTGACTAATTGGATATTTCAGTATTGTCTCCTAATTGCTTTATGGAGTTCCTGGAATATAGTGGATATTTACTAATTAGTTGAATAAGCTCTTCACTTCCACTGTGTTCTATTGGTCACATGGAAGCCAACTCATATTCATTGTGGGAAGGACTATACAAACGTGTGAATACAAGAGAGTGAGGATCTCTAGGGACGTTGTGAAGGCTGGCTACCACAAACTGTATCCGTATATTCAGAAGCATATCCAGACCCTCAAATTTTCCATACTTAGCAGAAAAGACACAGAGGGGTAGCAATGTATTTGAGTCAAGTCTATCTTATTTACATACACTCTCTTCTACTTTCTCCTAGTAAGGATTCCTTGAAGCAACCAGGACACATGGAAGGCAGAGTAAACTGTCAACTATAGTGATTATTTCATACTTATATTTGCTTTTTCTCTCTTCCTTCTTCTGACTCCAATCAAGCCTTCAGCTGTCATGCCACCTCCCCTTGTCTTTCATATTTAGTCTTCCAACAAATTTAAGGAAATCAACTTGCTTCCTAACCCTTAAACACTTCTACTGCTTTCTATTTTAATTATTATCATCTTAGTTTAAGCTGCCACATGAACAAAAGCATGAGCCTCACAATTCTTCCCTCTATTTCTCTCTCTCCAGTTTATTCTTTAATAGTCAATTAGCAATTTTAAAAATGCTACTTCCTTACTTAAAGTCCTTCAATAATTTATAAAAGAAAAAAACAAATCTTTACTGAGACCTGCATGCTTTAAATTATTGACTTCTCTCTTCACTTCCAAGACCCTATTTTGCCTCCATGCCCTTCCTTCTCTGTGCTCCAGCCTAATCGCCTGATACATAGTTCCTCAAATATCCTCATGTTCTTTCCTCCCTCTAGGCCCCAATTCAAAATGTTACCCTCCCACCATTTCACCCAATTACCTCCTTTACATCTGTCAGATATCAGCCAGTTTGTCTTTTCCTCATGAAAGTCTATCTGATCTTTGAATGTATTCAGGTTTTTCAGAAATATTGTTTCTACATTTTCTTAATTTTATCATCATAGAACTCATGGCAGTTTATAATTACACATATGTGTGATTCGATTAATATGTATTTCATACAATGAACTATAAACTCCATAAAGTCAGGCACATGCCTATTTTTGTTTTCCATTGTATCTCTGATATACATAATAGTTGCTTAACAATAGTGAATACATGAATAGAACTCAACTCATTTCAATATCGTTTTAAAGTTTGGAAGATAGTAAATCTATTCCTGGAGAATTGTGTGGTTTTTTTCCCCCATTTATAAAATCTCAATTAAAAAATTAATTTAATTTATATTTTATCTTTAACTGACACATTATAATTATATATGTTAATGGGGCACATTATGATGTTTTGAAATGTGGATACATTGCAGAATGTTTAAATAAAGTCAATTAAATATCCTTCATCTCACCCTTACTTTGGCTTGGCTTCATGTGTCAAATGAGAACTATACATTTAGTGAAACAATAAGTAACAACTAGAAGCTATTAATGTGCAAAGTATTATAACTGGCGAATCTTCACAACAATCTCCATCTTTTCTCATTCCTTATCTGATGGAACCTTCTCATCTATTCTTTTCAGAAGGAGAGCTAGTTATAATTTTCTCCATTTTTGTCTAAGTCCAAAGATAGTGCTAAAAAGAATTGAATTATGTTGAACATTAGAAAACAAATTGCCTGTATGTGTATCTTTTCAGTAATGCTGGTGTGTCAGATTTCCATTATATCTCAGGCACTATTCTAAAAAATTTCTTTCCAGGTAGCTCAATAAATGTCATAGAAAATCTTTAAGAACCTTCTCAATTATATCTATCTTAAGGTAAGACTAAAAAATTTGGTAACTTCTCTAACGTCATACTGGCTTAATGTAGGATTCAAGATAGAAACTTAGCTCTCTCTGATTCAAACACCAGGGACAGAACAGATCCTCTTTAAATTGGGCTTAATTTGGAGACTATAAGACAGATGGGCTCCCCTTGTGAAGTTCATCACTCTATTTTTAGAATAGGAGGACTCATACTGGGCTTCTGCTTCCTTTTCTGGTTGTTTTTAGCATATTGTAATTTTTCATGGAATAAGCTTGGTTTTTGTTTACTTATTCCAGGTATTAGTATTTCAGTAATTGATGATTATTTTTTCTATGTCCCCTTAGGGACTACTCAGGAAATGCAATGAGGGAATTTCAAGCAACTTTCTTCTATTGGTCAATATAACATGAATGGTCAATACAGCTTCTAGGGATTACATATAGGGCTATAAAATTTAGACTTCAGCTTTCCTCTTTTAATTAAGATCTCACATAAAGACATATAGAACCTATCAAAAGATTTTACCTTGACCACATTCATTTTTTCATAACATTCTCAGTCTCTTGTGCACAAATGTCGAAATTTCATGCCAAGATGCCGGTGTGAATTTTCTTGCCTTTATGGCTTTACCCAAAGCTCATTGCCAAAATGTTCTCATTCTGCATTTTCTTCAACTTGTGTTCTTCATTTTAAAGTATTAACCTTGAAGTCCTCTTCCCAATCAAAATTCTGTTTCAAATCATTCACTTTAAATGGTGAAATTACTGGGGGTTACTTCCCAGGTCCCAAGGAATTTCTAAATCTTATCTTCATGACCAAAATCTCTAAATGTTGTTCAACATTGAGGACTAGTTTATTCAACTGCTACTTTTCTGCTGAAAAAAAAAACAAAACAAAAAACAAACCTGAATAAGTTTAACTTATATGACATTGTGAAAGGGGCCTTCACCTGTAATTACGATCCTATGACTTCACAGATTTTTCCCCTAACAAGCTTATAATGGGAGACTGAGAGAAGTCACTTATTTCTCCAGTGTCACAGTTTCTTTGTGTAATCAAATGGTCTGAATCACTAAAGATTCTCTCAGCCCCAATGAGTTCTGCTTTCGTACCCAGTGACTCAGGTTATAGAGCTCATAGCTACAAGGGAGTCATGAGAAATAGCTCATAGAATTTTCAAATGACAAAACAGAAAAACCAAAATAAACATCATGTATCTAGCACAAATGATAATTTTTTTAACCTCTTGCAATGCTTCTTGTTGTAGTTGAAATTCTGGCATCATGGTTTTTTAGGAAATTATATTAGAAGATGAAATAAAGAGGTTTTTGTTTGTTTGTTTGTTTTTAAAGTACTGATCAACAGGATAACTATTTAGCTAGTCTTAAGTGCAGAAACAGGGGTCTAATATGGCTCTACAGATATAAGGAACAAAAACTTTTATAAAACGGATGAAAATTAATTTTCCTTTGGCATGGATGTCTATGTGAGATACTTAAGCACAATTTTTGAGGAAGCTAACAAATAAGAATCAAATCAAATATTATATTTTGTTTAGCCTTTCCCTGTATGAGCCTGCAGAACTCAACAGTAGCAGCACATCAAGCTGCTATTTTAGAATTATCTCACCCACCAAGAAGAGCAGTGTCTTGGGAAAAACATAGGTCTCAGATTCTTACATCTCTAGATTCAGATCCTTCCTGTGTCACTTGATACTTATAGCTCTGAAACATTTGAATAACTTCCTTATTCTTAGTGTCCTTATGTGACTCTCTTTCAAGGTTGTTCCTTGACTCAAGCTAGATAGGTACACATATTATCATAATTATAAATTTGCTTGCCCATTTTTCTTTTACATCTCTAATTCCATGAAAGGAAGTGTCATGTCCATCTTTTCACCATTGCATTTGAAGAATCATTTGCAGTGGCTGGAAATAGTATATGTTCAATATATATATTTTGAATAATATCTTAAAGAGCTTAACGTGTTATTTGGTGATTACTAGATATTTGGAGGAAAAAAAGTTATTTTTCTCTTTTCTATCCTTCCTTGTACCTGAACTTTGTTCAAAAAATTCAAATTACATCCAAATTGTCTCAGTTTCAAGCCCTCGATTCTAGACTCTGCTTATGATGATAGGTCTGGGACTCTGCAAATTATATTTCTTTAGACTTCCTTGCCAAATGACTTCTGTTCAGTCAATAGGAGACACTAGAGGGAAATTTTAAAAGCAAGAAAAGGGCAGAAGGAGGTTCTTCTTCTTCTTTCTTTTTTTTCTTTTATCTCTTGTTAACAATGCTTCAGCAGAAGTGGTTAGCTTCCAGACCTTTCAGGACTTCCAGTGCTAGCACCTGATGCTCCATCAGAAGTAGCTGGAACAGACAAGTGGTTACCTCTATCTCAGAGATCTGAACATAGTTTTGTCCATAGGATTTCTTCTTTGAGCTTCCAAACTTTGACTACTCTATCTCTTCCCTTTTGTTTCCCAAGCATTACAGTTGATAACTATTTTCTGCAATTGCTATCTCTGGATATAGTGTTTCCTTTAGGCTCATTCACCTTTTCAACAATTCCCTATTTTGTGTAATAAGGATATATAACCAATTCCCTATATTCATTTTTTTTTCTGTTGAAATGCTTGGTAAGGTTTGAATTTTCTTGAATGAACCCTGATTGATATAATGTGCTACTTGCTTTTTATAAGCATGCCCACTTTTGTGACAAATTATTTTTTCATTTACCTGAAACATTTTTCCTTTAAAAAAAGTCAAGATTATACAGCAGCACATAAACTATATTATGGTAAGCAAATTTTTTAACCTCTCTGGGCCTCAAGTTTTTCAGCTTGAGATGAATTAAATAGTAATATATACCTTGTAAATTTTTTTATAAATTTAACAATGTTCACAGAATAGAATATGTGCTCAATAAAATGCAACTACTATTTTTACCAATTAAGTTATTTATTCAACAAATATATATTGAAGGCTGATTATATGTCTGGTAACTGTTATACTTGGAAATATAAAGATGAATTAGGTACAGCTTCTATTCACAAGGAAAAAAAAGGGCTAGTAGAGAAAACACAGGATCAAGTCACCATAATAAAATTAGAGTTTATAGATAGGTGTACAAAGTGCTATGGGTATACAAAAGATGGGAAATTACTGATATTTTGGTGGATTAAGACAATTTTTTATTTAAAATATGAAGGACTGAGTGGAAACTGGTCAAATAATCTTACCATTGATGGAATAGAATTTACAGAAAACATGGAAATTTATATGTGACAGCATAGATGGAATTCTTAAATAATATTTTTATTATCTTACCTTGGAAAAAAGAGAAATAACATTAAATAGATTTAAACTGTTTAGGCTTGGAGTGTTTCCTTTAAATGAAGAAAATAGACAAACTCTCATTCTTTTTTAATAAGTGCTTTCTTGCTTAGCTTTAGTGCTTATAAACTCTGCTTCATTGAGATTGGGTTATCAATCTTAATAGTAAACTAGTCTTAGGAGTGACTAAGTCAATTCTAAATAAGTTATTTTATGACTTCTGTACCATCATTGAATAAGAAGGACCAATAACGAAAAGCTTCTTTATATCAATAGAAATAAACACACACACACACACACACACACACAGACACACACTCACACACACACACACACATACACAGACACACACTCACACACACACACACACAACACACACACCCCTTTCCTTTTAAACAGTAATCATTGGGTTGGCCTAAAAAATGTGTGTTTTACTTTTTACTTCATGCTTTGAAACTCAGTTCAGCTCCTTGGTCTACTTCCCTTGATCAGCTCTGGGAGACAGACTAAGCAATAATAAAAAGATGTTGTCAAAGAGAAGTCACTAGTGTTATAGCCTCTAATAACTGAAGTTTTCCACACAGTGGGAGTATCTTGATTTTGGAGCTAAGTTAGGAGATTAGATGATATGTCTCCTAATAAATAAACTTCCACTTTTTAACACCTGAAGATGTTGAGTTACAAATTTAGTTTGCCTGTATCAATTGGTTAGCGATATAAGGAAAACCATGAATTCACATGAGCTTTTGGTCTAAGGATATACACTATACCACATAATTTGGAGGAGCTGAAGTCTGATGTCTTGAGCCTCACCCAAAGAAGGTGACAATAATTTAACAGTAGCACCCCCCTTCCCCTCATGTCCATCAACAATGCTTATCACTCAGTATTTTAACTACCATATTATAATGTATTCTAGGTCTTTTGGTAGTAGTAGCTCATACTAAAACATTTCTATTATTTTTCTACTTAATTTGGTGCAGTTTACAACAATTAACAGCAGGGAGAACCAAGATGGCCACTCTCACAGAACCGACCAAGGAGGACAATTCCAGCCACTTGACCCCAAGAAGCTTGAGCAGGCTTAGATGGAATATCCCATGTCCCACAGAGGACTCTTGGTACACATAGGAAGCAGGGAGGAGAGACAGTGGGTAGCCAGCTTTGGTGCTAGCGTTCTCATCCCCACTGGGCACCTGGCTTGCATCGGATTTGTGGTACTGCCTTGTATGTGAGAGGAGGTGAGTGTTACTGACGCGGTCTGCGTTGGTTCCTTTCCCTCCAACTGTACAGGTCTTTGCTTCCACATGGGAGGTGGCCTGGATAGGGCACAACAACATGCCCCCGAGCCCATGTAAGGCTGGAAACCCACCCATGCTTAGAACTCTTACAGCCAGTTGGCCCCTGAGAGTGCATTCTCTACCGGCAGTGCTTGGCAGCCAGCCCCCAGACCACGAAATATTGCCTGCCTAGAGTCTACCAGCCACACTTGGCAGTCAGCCTCCAGATCAAGAGAGATCATTTGCCAGCTGCGCTCACTCAGTACCTACCAGTGTCACTTAGTCGCTGGCTCCCAGACAGGCCAACAACAGGTCCAGCTCCCAAGGGTAGGTCCTGCTGCAGCAAGGATTCCATTGCTTTTAAATTCTGAGCATGGCCTTTAGTGGAAGAAGCGGAATTGAGAGAGGAATCTGGCAGGCTTGTCTCCCAGTGAAAGTGTTTCTGGGCTGCAGAAGGCACCGTCACTCCAGCAATACTGTTGCAGCAGCCAAAAGGCCAATTCCTTATTCAGATCCCCTCACAGAGCTTGCAACTGGGAGTCAGAAAGTAGTCTGGCCAGCCTGGCAGCAAAAAGTCACTTTGAGTTTTTAGCACTGCCAAGCAGGAGAGAAGTTAGAGCAGTGGTCTCTTTCTCCCTTTGTGAACTCTTGAATTGCAATAAAGGCCCTAGGGTAGCTAGATCATATTTAACTACAAAGGACAAAATTTAAAAATAATAATAAAAGGAGAAGAGTTGGTTTTCACGGATGAGGAAGAACCAGTGAAAAAACACAGGCTATACCCAAAACCTTAAAGAGACCTTCACAGCAGCACATCTTAGACCCCAAACAATGGAGTCCATCCAGAATGACCTGTCCCTAATGACAGACACAGAATTCAGACAATGGATGGCAAAAACAGTAACAGAAAACCATTAGTTTAAAGCAAAGATTACCCAGGCAACAAAAGTAGTAAAGAAAATAAAAGTTGATTTGGCCAAAAGTCTGATCTGAAATCCTGGAAATGAAGAATTCCTTTCTGAAATTTCAAAGCACAATTAGAGAACTAAATAGCAGAATTGACCAGGCAGAGGAAAGAATCTCATAGCCTGAAGATCAAAATATTAAACTAACTCGATCTGACAAAAAACAAAGAGAAAAGACTCAACAAGAATAAGTAAAGCCTATGACAGATGTGGTATTATGAAAAGAAACCAAATCTATGGTTAATTGGCATCCTTGAGACAGAAGGGGAAACTTACAACACCCTGGAACAAGCCTTCCAAGAGCTGATCCAAAAAATTTCCCCTATCTTGCTAGTGAGGTGGCCATTCAAATGCAAGAGATTCAGAGGGCCCCTGCAAGGCTTTCCATAAGAAGACAATCCCCAAGACACATAACAATCTGTCTCCACAAGGTAAGCATGAAATAAAAATTCCCAAAGGCACCTAGAAAGGAGGGAAAGACCACCTATCAAGGAAGACCCAACAGAATTGCAGCAGACATCTCAGCAGAAATCTTTCAAGTTAGAAGGGATTGTGATCACATCTTTATTGTTCTTAAAGATAAAGAATTTCAGCCAAAAATGTCCTACCCTGCCAAGCTAAGCTTCATCAATGAAGGAGAATTAAAATTCTCCCTAGACATCCAATCCCTCAGAGAATACATTACCTCCACACCAGCCCTTTAAGAGATGTTTATGAAAGTCTTGAGCACAGAAATATAAGAATTTTTTCACCCATTGCAAAAGCACAGGCAAGCACAAAGCTAAGAAAACATATTGATCAACCACAGAATGTTTTTTTAAAAAGAAGAAACAAAACAACCTCTTAAGAACATCATGACACAAATAAACCCTCACATATCAATAATTCACTAGAGCATGAATGGACTGAGACACTGCTAAAAAGGCACAGAGTAGCAAACTGGATAAAGAAACATGTTCTAACATCTGCTGCCTGCAGGAAACCTATCTCACTGCAAAGGACTCCCACAGGCTCAAAGTAAGGGGTTGGAGAAAGATCTTAAAGGCAAATAGTAAACAAAAAAGGAACAGTATTAGCTATTTTTATAGCTGACAAAACAGACATCAAGCCAATAAAAGTTAAAGGACACTGAGGGACACTACATAATGATAATGTTTCAATCCACCAGAAAGAAATATGAATCTTAAATATGTTTGCACCTGACAGGAGCATGCAGATTTATAAAACAATTGCTATGTAAACTAAGAGCGGACATAGACACCTATACAATCATATTTGGAGACTTTACTATCCCACTAATAACCAAACAGATCATCGAGGCAAAACAGCAACAAGGAGATCTGGAACCTGAACTTGATCCTCGACCAATTGGAAATAATAGACATCTACGGAATACTTCACCCAACAACCACAGAGTATAGATTCTACTCATCAGCACATTGGACATACTCCAAGATTGATCACAATCTTGGGCATAAATCAAATGTGAATAAATTTCAAAAGGTTGGAATAACACCAAGCATCTTCTCAGACCACAGTAAAATAAAATTGTGGGGGGGGGGAACCTCCCCCACAAACCACAAATATATAGAAATAAAAAACAACATGCTTCTGAATGACGTTTGGGTCAACACAGAAATCAAGACAGAAATAAAAAAAATCCTGAAACAAATGAAAACAAATATACAACAAACCAAAAGCTTTGAGATATGACATGGTGATGCTGAGAAGGAAGTTTATAGCATTACACACACATCAAAAAATAGGTGGATCTTAAGTAAACAACCTAACATTAACAACTAAGGGAACTGGTGAGGCAAGAACAATTAAATCCTAAATTCAATAGAAAAATCTAAATTACTAAAATAAAGTCATAATTGCAGGAAATAGAAGACAAAAATATTATAGAAAGGATCAATAAGACAAGACCTGAGTTCCTTGAAAGGATAAATTGATTGACAGACCCCTGGTCAATTGACTAAAAAAGAGAGAGAGAAAGTTTGAATACACACAATTAGAAATAAAAAAGATGATTCATAATTTACCCTGAAAAAATTCAAACGTTTATCAGAGATTACTATGAACATTGATATGCAAATAAACTAGGAAATCTAGATGAAATGGAGGAATACCTGGCAACACATGATCTCCCAAGGTTGAAAAGGGAAAAAGTTAAAATCCTAAACAGACCAACAATAATCCAAGAAATCAACTGTTATAAGAAGTGTCCCCACCAAAAAGAGCCAGATAAGATTGTTTCTCAGCTGAATTATATAAGACATACAAGGAAGAGCTGATA